>JASANC010000876.1:0-20945 GCA_030248135.1 Theristus sp. LFF4_11 | reverse complement strand
GAACGGGTATAATAGCAAAATCATAAACTTCGCATTTTCACTTTGCAAAAAAGACTTGGCTTAGGTAAACGGGTAAAAGAAGCATTAGCTTTTTAAAACGGGTAATTGAAAAAAAACGTTAATTTTTATGTTTTTATTCAATCTTACTTCACATATAAAAAGGCTTGACTTAGGGTTAACGGGGAAAAATAGCAAAGTCATAAACTTCGCATTTTCACTTTACAAAAAAGGCTTGGCTTAGGTAAACGGGTAAAAAAGCATTAGCTTTTTAAAACGGGTAAATGAAAAAAGTTAGTTTTTATATTTTTTATTCAATTTTACTTCACTTACAAAAAGGCTTGCCTTCGGTTAGGGTAAACGGGTAAAAATAGCAAAATCACAAACTTCGCATTTTTTAGTTATTTAAATACATTAAAAATATTGTATTGTAAGCGACTTCACGGCAGCACAAGGTAAATTTTTTTCAGAGTTATTATTCAATAAACGTTACTTTTTTTTCTTTCTAAGTCAATGCCACTTCACCAAAAAGGCTTGGCATTGATTAAGCCACATACGCTCGGGTCAATTGGCTAGTATTATCTAAAAATGCGGGAGACGCACATAAAAGGAGGAATATGGCCTTGTGTAAGCAGTGAGAAACTTTTTTGCTTCGTAACTATTTTCAAATCTCTGATGTGGCACACGGATACAAGTACATAAGAGCCATATTTTTGCGCCGTTTATTCATTACCGTATTACCTCTATTAACCCCCCCCAAATTAAACCCCCCCCAAATAAACCCCCACCCCCTCGACAAGTTTCCAAATAATCCCCCCCCAAAAATAAACCCCCATGGGGGGTTATTAGAAACCTGTTTAAAACACATACCTAGCGAATTCAGTGGCTGAATGCAGTGACATTGGTGAAATTGTGCTACCAAAGGCCCCAAAGGGATGAGTTAGTGGTAATTTCATTACAAAAGGCTGTTACAAAAGGAAATCTCTGTGAAAAGTTTCTTGCCTGCCATGCAAGGTATTTTTGCCATTTTTCAACAAACCCCCACCCCTAGAATTTGTTTGTAAATAAACCCCCCCAAGAAATACCCCCCCCAAAATAAACCCCCACCCCCAGAAGTCGCTGAAGAAATAAACCCCCATGGGGTTTATTAGAGGTAATACGGTATTTCGGTTGCACATGGACGCCCTCTTCTTTTTTCGACAAAAGAAACTTACATTCGCTGCATTTCGAGCAAATAGTGACGTAATACTACCAAAACAGAGATTACATCTTCGATCAGTGACACTGCTTTGCCAAGAACAAAGCGTTGCGCAGAAGTATTGGCAAAGGCAATGTGTCCCCTTCTTGTGGTGAAGGCAAAGTCCCCTGCTTGTGGCGAAGGCGATGGCTCATGGGACGGACGGTTCAGCCAACATCCACACTCCTCCTACAACAATCCACAGAACTTTGGTACCTTCGGGATTTGGAACTGGGAAGGAGGGTGAAAATCAACGGAAGACAACACATTTTTGTCACTGGTGTGTACGTACTGTGCGTACGTCATCAACAATAGAGCGAATCTGCAGCAACGCTTTGCAGTCTCTTTTTGTTTCTGCACAGAGTTTGCAGAATTTCACACATGCTGTGATTTCGCACTAACTGAAGAGGACAATATGAAAAACGCTTTTGAAGATTTTTTAGGGTTTTCAGCAAAACAAACGCGGCGCAAAAATATGACTCTTATGTACTTGTATCCGTGTGCCACATCAGAGATTTGAAAATAGTTACGAAGCAAAAAAGTTTCTCACTGCTTACACAAGGCCATATTCCTCCTTTTATGTGCGTCTCCCGCATTTTTAGATAATAATAATTCGCCTAAAATTTACTTTTTTTTATTTTTCTGCATTTCATGAATCACAAACAAGTTTTGTCCATTGAAAATTAAATCATCAACACAAACACTCAAAAATTAAAAAAAAATTAAAAAGCAAAGTGCAATTTGAACGGAATATGATTACGGTAACGCACCAGCCAATCAGCTAATGCCCCAAATTATCCAGTCCGTCTATACATTAGGTTATGTTAGCGGCGCATGTAAGTCTGGTGGTCCACCAAACATATCAAGCTAGCTTGTATTTTTCGACATGTATTTCTTGAACAACAGGTTTCGTCGACGGTGTGTGTCGTTCTGGTGGTCCACCGTTCTGCCATGGCAGCGTGTGCAGTGTAAACGAACGCTGCGTTTGTGCGTCTGGTGCTTACAAAGATCAGGACGAATGCAAAGGTGTGCTATGCTTGATTGAACACTTAATTTATTTTTACTACTGTAAGCCCGTATACCGGGCGGTGTCACGATTTTTATTTCTGAACAAAAATTTCTAAACACGTTTCTATTTCTCCGCACAGTATTTGACCATATTGCTCACTTCAGTAGTACCCACGTAAACTACCCGACAGCGATTTTTTTCAAATGCGGAATGCTGCCTTTCATATGCCTACCATGCGAATCGGTCTGTGGTGCAAATATCGCTGTTAACAAAATCATGGATATTCATGAACAAACCCTGTAGTTTGCTATTCACACTGTATGTTTTGTCTCAACAAAGCCATGAATGTTTTGATATTTCTTGTTATATAGTGTTGTGCAACGTTGTACCGTATTACCTCTATTAACCCCCCCCCCCCAAATAAACCCCCACCCCCTCGACAAGTTTCCAAATAATCCCCCCAAAAATAAACCCCCATGGGGGTTTATTAGAAACCTGTTTGAAACACATACCTAGCGAATTCAGTGGCTCAATGCAGTGACATTGGCGAAATTGTGCTACCAAAGGCCCCAAAGGGATGAGTTAGTGGTAATTTCATTACAAAAGGCTGTTACAAAAGGAAATCTCTGTGAAAAGTAGAAGCTTCTGCGACTTTCTTGCCTGCCATGCAAGGTATTTTTGCCATTTTTCAACAAACCCCCACCCCTAGAATTTGTTTGTAAATACCCTCCCCCAAAAATAACCCTTCCCCCAAAATAAACCCCCACCCCCAGAAGTCGCTGAAGAAATAAACCCCCATTTATTAGAGGCAATACGGTATTCTGTTTGTCGATAAGTATACTGCTTGTGAAAGAACAAGTAAAAAGTGAATCAACAGGGCGAAGAAAAACAAAAGCAACTCAATAATAAAAATTTTAATTCCTCGACAACCCCATGCAAAATTTTGATATTGTGGAATAACGTCACTAGTCTCATACTTCCTTGGGAAATGTGCATTTCATTCAGATCGCATTGATTAAACAAATCTGTCAAGTGAGAGAGAGAGAGTACTTTCGTGAACTATACACGTATAGCAAGTGCGTTTGTTATCTGTTTTCAGTGCTGCTTCTTCTATCTGAAAAGGTTGAAAAAACTGAAAAAGTTGTATTGATCTTTCAGCATCACCAAACGTTTCGTGCGCCAACGGTGAGATCTGCACAGGCGGCAGCGAGTGTGCCAATGGAACGTGCCGATGCCCAACCGCCAAAGGCGCAACGTCACCCATAGTGCAAAACAACAGTTGTTATAGTTGCGTTGTTTTTTGGTCAAAACGTCATTGCAAGATTGCACGTTTAAAAAGCTAATTATGAACAGAGTGGCCCAGAAGTAGTATCCCACACTTTGACAAGCTGTATCTCGCAAACCGCTGAACCGATTGAGCTGAAATTTTAAACAAACAACAATAAAAGTCTAACTTAGATTTGTGCCAATTTTTAGCCCAGTCGGTTTATAGGTTGGTGAGTTACGGTGCCAGAACTCGAAAAAATGTCTTTTTCAGTGTTTTCCGATCATTTTCTCCGTTTTTTGCACTTTAATCACCGTTTCAACAATCAAACAATAATATTCAATTTTTTTACATTCGAATTAATTTCACTTCTTTCCGATTGAATGACCTGCCAAACTCGTTCAAATACCGCCGGGCGGTTTCAGCAGAGTTTTGTGTTTAGTAATAATTCTTCACAACGAATACACGATTTTCGATCGGAAGTCGGCTCATTTCACGGCCTGAAAACGAAAGAGAACACAACAAGTTGTTCTCACCAATCAAACGAAACAAAAAAGAAAACGTCAAAAGGGTTGGTCTGTTAGTCAGCACGTTTCTCTTGCGGCTAACGGCGCATTCGAACAACATGATGTATCCCTGTCTTGGCGCTTGATAGCTTGCAGCGCACGGTTTTTCCTCTTTATTCTTCCATTTTGCTGTTTCTTTTTATCATGAATAGCTGCAGCTTAGGTTGAGAAGACTTCCTGTTTCAGTTTCAATGTTTTTTAGAAGTGATAAAAGCATAAATACTCGGATTTTTGTTGTAGTGACGTGAGAAAAACACGTTTTTTTGGTTTTGGCTCCGCAACTCACCAACCTATAAAACCGACTAGGCAAAAAGTTGGCACACATTTAAGTTAGACTTTTATTATTGTTTGTTTAAAATTTCAGCTCAATCGTTTCAGCGGTTTGCGAGATACAGCTGGTCAAAGTGTGGGATACTACTTCTGGGCCACTCTGTAGTTCCGATTTGATTAATTACACGATTTCCATAATGACTCACGAAACGTGCGACACCATTGTGGCACAAGGTTTTCGGAAGTAAAAGCACTAGTTTCAATCGTTATGTAGCAGTACTTTGCCAATTTTGAATTCCCGCGTCATGCAGGAAATTTATGCGCGCATGGAGTAAGACCAAAATAAACGAGCATACTTGAACAACAGGTTTCGTTGACGGCGTGTGTGGTTTTGAGGCACCATTCTGCCTTGGCGGCAGCGAGTGTGTCGATGGAACGTGCCGCTGCCCAACAGCCAATGGCGCAGCGTCACCCATAGTGAAAAACAATAGTTGTCACAGTTGCGTCGTTTTATAGTCTAAACAAACCTACACTGTACTTTATTTAAAAAAACATTGTTTCGGATAAACCAAAGGAAACTTGTAGTTCTTTTGTTCGCAAAACCCTCTCAGAGCATGCGTTGAACTGAAAACTTTGTTTCTTCTCAAATGAAATTTGGTCAGAAAAAAAGGAAAACCACAAAAAAAGTGACACTACTGTTGTGAAAAAACCAAACTGGGTTGAAGTTCCATAGTATCGCGGCGTCTGCAGAACGTTTTGTAATTTTCGCCAATTGTTTTCTCAGTGCAGAAAACGTATCATGCTAGCTTGTATTTTTCGACATGTGTTTCTTGAACAACAGGTTTCGTCGACGGTGTGTGTCGTTCTGGTGGTCCACCGTTCTGCCATGGCAGCGTGTGCGGTGTAAACGAACGCTGCGTTTGTGCGTCTGGTGCTTACAAAGATCAGCACAAATGCAAAGGTGTGTCTTCGCGTGAGCCAAGGATTCTTAAAAACACAGATAGAGATCTAAAGTCCCAAAGTGTTTTGTAGTGTTCCAATTAATTTAGTTCGAAACATCTCAGCACAAGCCAGTCAGTGGTTTGATTGGTGTTGATGCATAATTTAAGAACTTTTCAAAACTGCGCCTAAAGGGGTCGCTATTGTGAAAAAGCCGATCTTAAAAGCCAGTCGAGTTCTAAATCAACCAATCAGAAATTTTAATTTAAAAAGTGGTGGGATCAGGTGTTGTAACTGAGGGATCCGTTGACGTTTTTAACTGATAGAGCGTGTGTACTGTGCTATACAATCTTTTGGTTTTGTTTCTTTTTGTGGAATATATTTTTACAAAAACGTCAAAAAAGTAAACGGTTGGTATTCATAACTGACATAACATAAAGCAATGGAAAGAACTTGCGTTGAAATTGAAACTTGAACAATAACGGTCAACGTTATTAGTTACAGCTTAACAAATTTGAACAGTTAGACTTTAGATTTTTTGCATATATGAAAAAAAATGAAAATTAATAATTACAAATAATAGAACACAGCAGAAATTGAAATAAATGTGTTTTCATTCACACAGCAACCTGTGCCATATGGATGATGTTGCATGCGCGCGCATCACTCACGCGGAATTGAAAATTGAAATTCTTGTGCAACACAGCCTCGACTGTTTCAGTTAAAGTTTTAACACAACGAGTAGCAACGCAAGTTTTCCATTGCTTGTTCTTCCACAGTTTTGAACTGGCAGCCATTTACATTTTTGACACTTTTTTGTTTGTCTGTTCACCCTGTACTGTATGGCAGTGGTTAACGACATGGCTGAATTTATAACAATGAAAACGTGCAGCGGCATTCAATGGCACATGTGAACACGGAGAAGATTGCACTTCTGGTACAAAGTGCAATGCCTCGACACTACGATGTGACTGTGAATCCAATCACCTGTACAGTGAAAGAGCACGCATGTGTGCAGGTGAACGAGCTTGTTTAAAACATAGTCGTTTTGTGATTACGCGAAGGCAGTAACTGACATGACACAGCGAATAAGATTGTGTGTAACACGTACATAGCTATGTCACCTGTTTCTTTTGACACAAAATCACGTGGTGTGCGGTAGTGTTCTTTATTAATTTTAGGGCTCCCTGGCGGCAGTTGCGCAAGTGGGGAAAACTGTCAATACGGGAGTAAATGCAACAAGAATAAAAAGTGTGAATGTGAAGTTGGTGTGCCACGTGACGGCCTCTGTCTTGGTTAGCGTTGCGAGAATTTAATTTAAAATTGAAGAATAGAATAGCACTAGCTGAAAAGTAAGAGCATGTAGTGGGCTGGGCAGGAATCGGTTTTGTAAGTTACTGAAGGCTTCATTTTATAATTCTTAGGTAACATGAATTGAGACAGATGCACAAAAGAAGTCTGAATATTATGTTGTGGCGACCAAACGTTTAGCACAAAATTGTGTGGACTTCAGCATTAATCGCCAATTTGAATTTCAAATTCTTGTTTGTTTGTTTGTTTGTTTGTTTGTTTGTTTGTTTGTTTGTTTGTTTGTTTGTTTGTTTGTTTGTTTGTTTGTTTGTTTGTTTGTTTGTTTGTTTGTTTGTTTGTTTGTTTGTTTGTTTGTTTGTTTGTTTGTTTGTTTGTTTGTTTGTTTGTTTGTTTGTTTGTTTGTTTGTTTGTTTGTTTGTTTGTTTGTTTGTTTTATATTTTGAATTTTCGCTAATTTGAAAAGCAATAACATCTACTGTTTTGAAAGAGTGCATTTTTGCAGTATCAAACAAAAAGTCTTGACCACTGCTTCATAAGCTTTTGTTCCTTGTGGCAGCAACCATTCACAAAAACAATGGTATTTAGATATCATGGCTTTATTTCGCTGTGCAAATGCAACGGCATTCTAGGCTAGCCACAGAAAAAGCGAAAGACGTGAAATAACGTCAATTTATCACACCATGGAGTGTAACACTGTTTGCTTGCAGCGTTCATTTAGTTCATTGAAAAAAAAACAGAAAAATTTATTACTGCCGAGGAATGAAAAGTTCAACAATCAATGAAACAGAGCAAAAAAGATAAAATACTGTTTCTACTTTTCTCAGAAAGTATTGGTGAGCAATTGTATCACATTTTGTGAGTTCAAAAACGGATTGTAGGTAATTTTTAAAATTAGTATTGTGGATTTATTCAAACGTGTCCAGACTAAAATGACGTCATTTGCTTTAAAAACGCCCGTTTGTCAAAGTACAGGCATTAAAATTTCAGTTTGGTGTGACTGATTCGACATTCACCATTTGTTTACGGGAAGCGATCGGCTAAACGGAAAGCCTGGTTTGCTGTGCACGACAAGCGCATGTTTTGCGGCACATGACGTCATTTCAGTGGGACACGTTTAAAAAATATGTCATACGTAAAACGGTGGCGGAACACCTTCGCGCATGCAAATGTTCTGAAACGTTTGGCCGCCACTGTAAGCGGTGAACTAAATTCTGATGTCGTTTCACTTTCAGTGCCACCTGGTGCTGCCTGTGGCGATGGTAGACAATGTGCACATTTAAGCGAGTGCGATCCGACAGTCAGCCGAGACAGAAAGTGTGTATGCGTGGCAAAGACGATCTTGGATAAAGCTGCGAATACATGCAAAGGTAGAATTCGTGGCTTGCAGAGTTGAAGTTAGTAGTTCAGTTTTTCAGTACACGTTTACAAATTGTGCTTATTTTGCAGCCCAAGCATGTCCGGTGCAATTTTTGTTTTCAGCTTTGATTGATGGACCATGTCATAAGAACGAGGATTGCTTGTATGGCAGTGTGTGCAATGCATTGACATGCCAGTGCACCGATCGGGCCATAGCTGTAAACAACGCACAGAACCAACTCCACTGCACAAGTTTGTTCTGGTTACAAACTTAGCAGCAATAAATCCAAAAAACACGTAAAAAGCCATTAAAAATGGATTTAAACAGGGCTGATGGGCTTTGGTTGGGTGCGCATATTTATGCATGTTTAGGGTGGCATAAAAAATTCAATGGGCAAAACAGCTTGTTTACAAGTTTTGTGCTACGTTTGTCTTCGAAATTTGGAAAACAGTTCAATAAAGTTATGACTTCCATTAGTTGTGTCAAAATTTCGTTTGGAAACTGTCAAGCACACTTGCACAGCTGCGTTTTGAACTTCAAGGTTGCAAATCGTCCGTCACAAATGCACGCGCTAATGATTAATGTTCACTTGCAAGTTTTTGAACTTTTGTTCTGCCCTGTTCAATTCACTGACACTGTCACAGATGCAGAATTTCCTTTCTGTTAGTCTTGTAAATAAAACTGGATTTCTTGAAGAAAAATCACTAACTTGGTCTCAAAACTGAAAGCGTGTGTTAGCAAAACTGAAGCTTGATTTTTCACATCTCCTTTGTCCCTTGGAACAATTCTAGCCTTTTATAAATCCAAATAAGAACATATTTGAAATTCATCTTCTGAACACCTTTGGCAAACGATTTTTAAGAAGTCTTCAAAATTTCAGTTGCACCAAACTCGAGAACGTTTTGCCCATTGCGGTTTTTTTGGACACCCTGTACAACGAGTGCATTTCTCTGCAGGCGGCCCATTTGGCAGCTGTCGCAATGGCGAACGTTGCTCGAATGGCACCAGTTGTCACTTGGAGACATTCGTTTGCAAGTGCATCGGCGCTAGCACTCACTTTGAAGAAAGCGACCGACACTGCCACGGTGTGACACTCTCAAAATTACTACACTGCGCATATCTTTTAACTTCCAATATTTTGCATTTTACGCAAATTGGCACGCAAATGTTATTGCGCACGCCGTCTCGAAAGAGCCTGCGGCAGTTCTTCATGGCTCTCACCAATTCGGCGCACAATCTAATGGATGACGTATAACAGCACCCCTTTCTGTTGATTAGTTGAATTCTAGCGAGTTCTCCATTCTCTTCAATTTTTGAACCAAAAAAAACACACTTTTTCACTCTTCCACTCTGTGCTGTCGTTGCTATCGTTACAGCTGAAACGAGTTTTTGTCGAAACGATATGCGCAATAACTTATGCGTAACGTCAGTTGTGTTGGGCTCGTGCGAAATGTGCACGTGAATGTTTTGTTTTGTTCAGAAAAGTTAGGTATTAAGCAGCGGACAGTAAGAGTAAATAAAATCTCAAAACACTGATACAACCAAGACAACCAAATCATAAGACTCCCAATTGCTCAGCTGCGGTTAATGGGCCGTGTGCCTTTGGGCAACGTTGTGACGGAAACAGCAACTGCAGCATGACAACGAAACTGTGCGAATGTCCTAGTAAAACTACAATCGTGGACAATCAGTGTTTGGGTAGTAATGTGTGCGGCAGGGGTACACGAACATGTTAGGCGTTTGCTTGCTGAACGGATCCTGATAGTGTTGCCGCGGTTCACGTTTTTCATGGCCACGAACGGTTTCGGTAAAAAAATCTTCAGTACGGTTTCGGTTTCGGTTCACCAAAAGTGCTCTCGGTACGGTTCGGTAGCCGTCATTTTCGGTTACCGCGGCAACACCAGATCTTGATGCCTGATGTTTGACAATGCGATAACATTGTAGGTCAAACTGTGCGCAGTCATTTGCTTGCAAAAAAGCTGACATGTGTATTGGAGTGCCCATGCTGTACAGCACGTTTGCATATTGAACAAATGTGTCATCGAATTTTACATTAAGTTATGAAATTTTTTAAATATCTTGAACTAGTCTATCTTTGGTCAGTTTTTGTGCAAGGCCGCACAGTAAAGCACAAGCTCAAACTAGCACAAAGTCTCAAAAAATAATGTTCGTTAGAGCGCAGAATTTACAACAATGCAATAATCGGCAGCAGGCAACTAAAAAAAATGTTTTTTTAAATTTTTATCTCGAAAAATGCCAATAACACAGCTAACTATGGCGATGACTGTGGGGACGACAGTGTCTGTCCGGGAGACTCGAGATGCACGCACAGTAAATGTCTCTGTCCTGAGACAACACTTTTCAACAGCAAGGACAGCATCTGTGAGAGTGAGCAAGTCTTTTTTGTCACAGGTTTTTTTGACGTTATATATTTTCAGTTTTAATCGACAAAAAACAGCGGTTTTTTAGTGCAGTTGATGTCAGTTTTTTATACAGCAGAAAAAATAAAACTATTTTAGACAGAACAACGAAGCACGGCATTGATTCACACGGAACAACAGTAGTCAATATTCAATCGGTTGTTACATTTTTTTCGTTTGCAGTTCCGGGCAAGAGGGTGATCCAAAAAACTACACGATAAGAATCGGCTCTAACTCGCCAACGCGTGAATGATTTTGGGCTGAAATTGTAACCAAGCATCACATGTACTATAGCTTCTCATTTCTGTGTCAATTTTTCATGGCAATCCGCGTCATTTAGGTATTGAAAGCAGCAATTTTAATAAAAATCAGAAATTTTCAATATATAATTCTGGGTGTCTTGTCAGTTGTTCCCCCTGCTCTGCTGTACAATCCTTTTTTAAATGCAGCAAAACCAGAAATAAAACTCGGTACCTTAAATGCTTAAAAAATGCTGCAACAAAAAACACTGTGATTTAAGAGAAAATTGTGCCAGCAAAAAAAATCCTGCATTGTTCTTTCTGAAAAAAACAACAAAAATTCACAGCAGAAAGCTAAACATCTCTTTGGGCGCTAAGTGGTGGACGTGCGCTAGGCGCAATGTGCTGTGTTTGGCGCGAGATTTTATTTTTTCCGCGTTTTCACTATTTAGTTTGGTATTTATAATAGGGCGCATCAATTTGTCTGAAATTTTAACGCAAAAAATAAGAAGCTTTTCATGATGCTTCTTCACAATTTCAGTCTAAACCATTCAACTGTTAGCGAGCTAGAGCCGATTCTTATCCTGTAGTTTTTTAAACACCCTGTACTTAAAAAAGCGATGAAATTATTTTGAAAAGAGAGAGAAAATATCCAGTTTTAACTTTTGTTTTTTCACATTTTTCATGGTTTTCAGCATTTCCCAATAACCGAAGAACGCAGCCTCAACAGCTACGGCTTGGCCATCGGCATCAGTGCAGTGGTTGCTGTTGTCATCCTTTTTGCCGCTGTGTTGTTGCTTGCCGGCAAGTGTTGCATATTTTATTCTTGCTTCTCATCTAACACGTAAATGCTAAGCAAAAGTGATTAGCGTCGGTCGCTTTATTTGAATGAAGCCACAACTAATACCAAGTAATTTTTGAGGTCGCTTTTAAATATGATGCCACGTTTCGTGTGTTTGACAAACAGTTTTTTTTCTTGTTGTATTCACAAAGCAAGTGATCACTTCAATGGCAGAAACCACTTTTATTGCTTTTTATTATACACGACGCAATACCATACTGTTGCGGGGGAAGCACAAATTGTCAGTTATTAAAAACAAAACTATTGCAACACCTTTTCAGTGATTCTGATTCGGCGTCACAGAATGCGCTTTCGCAAAAGTGGTCGCAAGGTAAAAGAAAAAAGAAAAAAGACGTCGCGCGCTCACTGCAAGAAACAGAAACCTCAAATTATCAAACACGACGAAATCGAAGCAGCGGAGTCAATTACAATTGAGTTGGCGCAGAAATCAAACAGTGTCATATCAAACAAAACCATTTGAGTATTGTGTTGACCTTGTCTCTATGTCATCCCGTTGTCTTCAAAGTTTTTTTAAACAAACATGATGAACACAGGTCCTTAAAAATGATTTATTCGAACTCGCTTTTTTTTGTCAATAAAACAATTGCAATTCAAGAAATAAAAACGCAAAACACGATGCCTCGTTCTACGAATCTACTACAGTCGAACTCAATAAAATGTGGAATCAGCTGATTGGTCGGCCGACGGGAGGCTGCTCACACTCCGCACCCTTCTTTTTTCGTGGATATGGATTCTATTGAAACGTGTTTCTTTTGAATGAGTGAATTTCCAGCACCCTTTTCACGCTAAAAATAAACTGAAAATGTTAGAGACTGCAAAATTCAGAATTTTTTTAAAATCAACAGCTCAAAATGTATTTGTTTGATGACGACGACGTCGTCGCTTTATTTTTGCGTGTGAACTGAAAGACAAAAGCCTGAAAGATGTGCGCTGTGCATGGTTTGCTGCGTGCACCAAGTAAATGAACACAGCAGCTTACCAAAAACAACTTGAAAACGGTGAAAATCTATCTATCTATTATCTATTATCATCATCTATCAATCTTCTATTATACTAAAAATGCAATTTGTCTGTCCCTGTCATTTTCATGAAATTTGAATTGGCGCTCATTTTTGCTATTTAAGAAAACTTCATCTCAATTTCCTTAACCTATTTTTATTAATGCCAGTTGAGATTGTTTTTTTTTTCAAAACGTCTCTCATCATATAGCTGAAGTCATCATGATACTCTTTGGTCAACAGAGACAGTTCAGCGCAGCATAGGCAAATGGAAGCGTGGCTGATCAAAACTTGATCGACTGGGAAAAATGTAACAAAACCGTCTGTGAAAAAAGTTTGAACTTTTTTGTTTTTAAAAATCGGGTTGCAAAACGCGCATCGACATCGGCATTGCAATTGCAAGTTGCACTTTTGATTCAAAACAACGTATTCAACTTCAACAATATTTAATTTCAACGTAACGCACCATGGGCAACTGGCAATTGTTGCTGCTCAAAACTTGACGAGCGACTGCGAAAGATGTGACAAAACAGTCTCTGAAAAAAGTTAGTTTTTTAATTGGGTCGAAATGGTATTTACCATTCATTTTCACTTTGCAAAATGTTTGGGTCATGTTGGGGTAAACGGGTAAAAGAAGCAATGACTTTAAAACGAAATTATAAACGTCACTTTTTTGTTTCTTCCATTCATTTTTCACTTTAGAAAAAAGGCTTGGCTTATGTTAGGGTAACCGGGTAAAAGAAGCATTAGCTTTTTAAAACGGGTATTTTTTAATAAAAAAACGTTAATTTTTATATTTTTTTCAATCTTACTTAACTTACAAAAAGGCTTGACTTAGGTTAGGGTGAACGGGTAAAAATAGCAAAATCATAAACTTCGCATTTTCACTTTGCAAAAATGCTTGGCTTAGGTAAACGGGTAAAAGAAGCATTAGCTTTTTAAGACGGGTAATTGAAAAAAACGTTAATTTTTATGTTTTTATTCAATCTTACTTCACATACAAAAAGGCTTGACTTAGGTTAGGGTGAACGGGTAAAAAATAGAAAAATCATAAACTTTTTATTAATGCCAGTTGAGATTGTTTTTTTTTCAAAACGTCTCTCATCATATAGCTGAAGTCATCATGATACTCTTTGGTCAACAGAGACAGTTTGAGCGCAGCATAGGCAAATGGAAGCGTGGCTGATCAAAACTTGATGATCGACTGGGAAAAATGTAACAAAACCGTCTGTGAAAAAAGTTTGAACTTTTTTGTTTTTAAAAATCGGGTTGCAAAACGCGCATCGACATCGGCATTGCAATTGCAAGTTGCACTTTTGATTCAAAACAACGTATTCAACTTCAACAATATTTAATTTCAACGTAACGCACGATGGGCAACTGGCAATTGTTGCTGCTCAAAACTTGACGAGCGACTGCGAAAGATGTGACAAAACAGTCTCTGAAAAAAGTTAGTTTTTTAATTGGGTCGAAATGGTATTTACCATTCATTTTCACTTTGCTAAATGTTTGGGTTATGTTGGGGTAAACGGGTAAAAGAAGCAATGACTTTAAAACGAAATTATAAACGTCACTTTTTTGTTTCTTCCATTCATTTTTCACTTTAGAAAAAAGGCTTGGCTTATGTTAGGGTAACCGGGTAAAAGAAGCATTAGCTTTTTAAAACGGGTATTTTTTAATGAAAAAAACGTTAATTTTTATATTTTTTTCAATCTTACTTAACTTACAAAAAGGCTTGACTTAGGTTAGGGTGAACGGATAAAAATAGCAAAATCATAAACTTCGCATTTTCACTTTGCAAAAATGCTTGGCTTAGGTAAACGGGTAAACAAAGCATTAGCTTTTTAAGACGGGTAATTGAAAAAAAACGTTAATTTTTATGTTTTTATTCAATCTTACTTCACATACAAAAAGGCTTGACTTAGGTTAGGGTGAACGGGTAAAAAATAGAAAAATCATAAACTTCGCATTTTCACTTTACAAAAAAGGCTTGGCTTAGGTAAACGGGTAAAAAAGCATTAGCTTTTTAAAACGGGTAAATGAAAAAAACGTTAGTTTTTATATTTTTTATTCAATTTTACTTCACTTACAAAAAGGCTTGCCTTCGGTTAGGGTAAACGGACAAAAATAGCAAAATCATAAACTTCACATTTTTTATTTATTTAAATACATTAAAAATATTGTATTGTAGGCGACTTCACGGCAGCACAAGGTAAATTATCTTCAGGGTTATTATTCAGTAAACGTTACTGTTTTTTCTTTCTAAGTCAATGCCACTTCACCAAAAAGGCTTGGCATTGATTAAGCCACATACGCTCGGGTCAATTGGCTAGTCTATACTACTAAAACAGGAAGACCGTGTGTCTGTCTTAGCGTGTCAATTTTGGTCGATTTGAATTGGCGCCAAGCTACTCTGAATTTGCCATATATATATCATCATCTCTAGCTGCACTCCATTTTTAATGATTTCATGAGAATTTTTTACTCTCTATGTGTGTAAAAGTCGTAATCATCATCATTCTTATGCAATGAAAACAATCGACCACTTTGATTTGACTGTTGCTGCTGTTTGCCATCTGTTATCTTTCTTATTAAACGGGCTCCAATCAATATGCGTTTGCACGCAAAGATAGAGAAAAATTTTTATGGCTGTGCGGCAATTTGAAATCACCGAAACTTGACGTATTCTGTCGGCAGATTCGTGCAAAAAAATGGGGAAAAAGCTAATCAGAATCTTTCCTCACTAAATAATTTTATTTTATATAGTATTCGAACTACGTTCGGGTGCGACACATCTTTTCAGCTGTGCGGCTTTTCCACACATCATTCAACATTACGCCGCCTCCTTTACACGAAAAGATAGAACTTCAATCGAATTACAATAGCTAACAAGATGTAATTGATTGTTTCTGAACTACAAGATATAGATTGCAGCATCAACAAAGATGTGGCCATGATCGACGGCGAATCAGTGGAACGGTCCACATAAAATCGATCAATTTTTTAACGAGAGTAACAGTTGAATGATTCTGATCAGAAGAGGTTTTTTTAAATATTTTTTGGACGGGAATTTTAAACGAAGCAGTTGGGTGATGCTGATCAAAAATTGTTTTATCATACTTTTAACCGTCATGACAGTAAAATGCAACTCACTAAGAAAAGATTGTTTTTTGATACCTTAAACGGGAATGATTTTTTAATATTTTGAACGGGAATAGCATTTGAGTATTGCTGATCAAAGATTATTTTATTATACTTTTAACGGTCATGACAGTGAAATAAAACTGACTAAAAAGATTGAAAGATTGCTGCTGATTTTGAACGGGATTTCAAAAAGATTTTGAACATGATAGTTGTTGCTGACTGATCATAATACAAGATTGTTTTTGTTATACTGAAAATAAATGAAAGCGAAATGCAGCTGACTAAAACAGATTGCTTTTAGTTTTTTTTAATATTTTAAACCGGTATCGGTTAATTATTGCAAATCAAACGACGTTTTTTTAATTTTTTTGATCAGGAATGGTAGTTGAACGACATTTGACGACATGGAAAAACTAACAAAACCAGATTGATTTTTGATATTTTGAGGGAATGGCTGTTAATTGTCGCTGATCAAAGAACATTTTTAATACTTTAAACGGGAATGACAGTGGAATACAAAAAAGAACGAAACTACAATTAAGCGATATTGAAGAAGGTAACAAATCAGAGTTTATCTTGATACTTTAAATGGCAGTTGTTTGTTGCTGATTAAAAAAGATTGTTTTTCATATTTTGAATGGCAATGCAGTTATGACTGTGTTGCTACTGTTGCTTGCAGATCAAAGAATATTTACGCTGAATTAAAAAAACAGCGGTTCTCATCAAAATGATTGGCAAGTTGAAAAATAGTATCTGTGGCTCTGAATGATGCTGAAACAGCATTAACCAAACCACATAGTAATAAGTGATACGGTGACTAAAACAGGTTACGATTGAATCGACAGCAATAAAATCAGCAAAATCACATACTTGACAAAAACACTGTTTTCAAAAAACTGATATGCTATGATTTTCAAAAAGTAGAAGCATCGACGGATACGAGTTCTTTAAAAAATGAACGTTCATTTCTATGGTAAATCAACAACAGTCGGTTGAAGCAGCTCAAAATCAAAATGCAATGCATTTTTAGTCCGGATCGTGGGCATAGGTCAAAAAGCGAAAATCCACTCAAAAATAATAATTGTAGTTATCAGCTAACCGTGCCGTAGGCACGGGTCAATTTGCTAGTCTATATACTAAAACTGCAATTTGTGTGTGTGTGCGTGCCACTTTTTTGGAATTTGAATTGGCGCTCATTTTTGCTACTTAAGAAAACTCCACCTCAATTTCCTTAACCTATTTTTATCAATGCCAGTTGAGATTGTTTTCTCAAAACGTCGCTTTTCATATAGCTCGAGTCATCATGATACTCTTTGGTCAACAGAGACAGTTCAGCGCAGCATAGGCAAATGGAAGCGTGCCTGATCAAAACTTGATGATCGACTGGGAAAGATGTGACAAAACCGTCTTTGAAAAAAGTTTAAACTTTTTTGTTTTAAAAAATCGGGTTGCAAAACGCGCATCGACATCGGCATTGCAAGTTGCACTTTGGATTCAAAACAAGTAAATTTCATTAAAGTTGATACTCCATGTTTCATTTTCAAATTGATACTCCATGGTTATGAGCGATAATTTCAACGTAACGCACGATGGGCAACTGGCAATTGTTGCTGCTCAAAACTTGACGAGCGACTGCGAAAGATGTAACAAAACCGTCTCTAAAAAATTTTTAATTGGGTCGAAATGGTATTTACCATTTATTTTCACTTTGCAAAATGTTTGGGTCATGTTGGGGTAAACGGGTAAAAAGAGGCAATGACTGCAAAACAAAATTATAAACGTCACTTTTTTGTTTCTTCTATTCATTTTAACTTTGCAAAAAAAGGCTTGGCTTATGTTAGGGTAACCGGGTAAAAGAAGCATTAGCTTTTTAAAACGGGTATTTTTTAATGAAAAAAACGTTAATTTTTATATTTTTTTCAATCTTACTTAACTTACAAAAAGGCTTGACTTAGGTTAGGGTGAACGGGTAAAAATAGCAAAATAATAAACTTCGCATTTTTACTTTGCAAAAAACTCTTGGCTTAGGTAAACGGGTAAAAGAAGCATTAGCTTTTTAAAACGGGTAATTGAAAAAAAACGTTAATTTTTATGTTTTTATTCAATCTTACTTCACATACAAAAAGGCTTGACTTAGGTTAGGGTGAACGGGGAAAAATAGCAAAATCATAAACTTCGCATTTTCACTTTACAAAAAAAGGCTTGGCTTAGGTAAACGGGGGAAAAGCATTAGCTTTTTAAAACTGGTAAATGAAGAAAACGTGAGTTTTTATATTTTTGATTCAATTTTACTTCACTTACAAAAAGGCTTGCCTTCGGTTAGGGTGAACGGGTAAAAATAGCAAAATCATAAACTTCGCATTTTTTATTTATTTAAATAGATTAAAAAATATTGTATTGTTCGCGACTTCACGGCAGCTCAAGGTAAATTTTCTTCAGGGTTATTATTCAGTAAACGTTACTGTTTTTTTCTTTCTAAGTCAATGCCACTTCACCAAAAAGGCTTGGCATTGATTAAGGCACATACGCTCGGGTCAATTGGCTAGTCATCATCTACTACTACTAAATTTACAATTTGTCTGTCCGTGTGTGGCACTTTTTTTGCAATTTGAATTGGCGCCCATTTTTGCTACTTAAGAAAACTCCATCTCAAATTCCTTAACCTATTTTTTTTATTAATGCCAGTTGAGATTGTTTTCTCAAAACGTCGCTCTTCATAGCTGAAGTCATCATGATACTCTTTGGTCAACAGAGACAGTTCAGCGCAGCACAGGCAAATGGAAGCGTGGCTGATCAAAACTTGATGATCGTCTGGGAAAGATGTAACAAAACCGTCTTTGAAAAAAGTTTGAACTTTTTTGTTTTTAAAAATCGGGTTGCAAAACGCACATCGACATCGGTATTGCAAGTTGCACTTTGGATTCAAAACAAGTAAATTTCATTGAAATTGATACTCCATGTTTCATTTTCAAATTGATACTCCATGGTAATTTCAATGCAACGCACGATGGGCAACTGGCAATTGTTGCTGCTCAAAACTTGACGAGCGACTGCGACGGGTAAAAAAAGCAATGACTGCAAAACTAAATTATAAACGTCACTTTTCTGTTTCTTCTATTCATTTTCACTTTACAAAAAAGGCTTGGCTTAGGTAAACGGGTAAAAGAAGCATTAGCTTTTTAAAACGGGTAATTGAAAAAAAACGTTCATTTTTATGTTTTTGTTCAATCTTACTTCACATACAAAAAGGCTTGACTTAGGTTAAGATGAACGGGTAAAAATAGCAAAATCATAAACTTCGCATTTTTACTTTGCAAAAAAGGCTTGGCTTAGGTAAACGGGTAAAAGAAGCATTAGCTTTTTAAAACGGGTATTTTTTATGAAGAAACGTTAATTTTTATATTTTTTATTCAATCTTACTTCACATACAAAAAGGCTTGACTTAGGTTAGGGTGAAAGGGGAAAAATAGCAAAATCATAAACTTCGCATTTTCACTTTACAAAAAAGGCTTGGCTTAGGTAAACGGGTAAAAGAAGCATTAGCTTTTTAAAACGGGTAATTGAAAAAAACGTTAGTTTTTATATTTTTTATTCAATTTTACTTCACTTACAAAAAGGCTTGCCTTAGGTTACGGTGAACGGGTAAAAATAGCAAAATCATAAACTTCGCATTTTTTATTTAAATACATTAAAAAATATTGTATTGTAGGCGACTTCACGGCAGCTCAAGGTAAATTTTCTTCAGGGTTATTATTCAGTAAACGTTACTGTTTTTTCTTTCTAAGTCAATGCCACTTCACCAAAAAGGCTTGGCATTGATTAAGCCACATACGCTCGGGTCAATTGGCTAGTCTATATTATTAAATTTACAAAGTGTCTGTGTGTCTGTGCGTGGCACTTTTTTACAATTTGAATTGGCGCCCATTTTTGCTACTTAAGAAAACTCCATTTCAATTTCCTTAACCTATTTTTTTATTAATGCCAGGGCCAGTTGAGATTGTTTTCTCAAAACGTCGACGTCCCTCTTCATAGCTGGAGTCATCATGATACTCTTTGGTCAACAGAGACAGTTCAGCGCAGCATAGGCAAATGGAAGCGTGGCTGATCAAAACTTGATGATCGACTGGGAAAGATGTAACAAAACCGTCTTTGAAAAACATTTGAACTTTTTTGTTTTTAAAAATCGGGTTGCAAAACGCTTATCGACATCGGCATTGCAAGTTGCACTTTGGACTCAAAACAAGTAAATTTCATTGAAATTGATACTCCATGTTTCATTTTCAAATTGATACTCCATGGTTATGAGCGATAATTTCAACGTAACGCACGATGGGAAACTGGCAATTGTTGCTGCTCAAAACTTGACGAGCGACTGCGAAAGATGTAACAAAACCGTCTCTGAAAAAAGTTAGTTTTTTAATTGGGTCGAAATGGTATTTACCATTCATTTTCACTTTGCAAAATCTTTGGGTCATGTTGGGGTAAACGGGTAAAAAGAAGCAATGACTGCAAAACGAAATTATAAACGTCACTTTTTTGTTTCTTCTATTCATTTTTCACTTTAGAAAAAAGGCTTGGCTTATGTTAGGGTAACCGGGTACGTAAAAGAAGCTTTTTAAAACGGGTATTTTTTAATGAAAAAAACGTTAATTTTTATGTTTTTTATTCAATCTTACTTAACTTACAAAAAGGCTTGACTTAGGTTAGGGTGAACGGGTAAAAATAGCAAAATCATAAACTTCGCATTTTCACTTTGCAAAAAAGGCTTGGCTTAGGTAAACGGGTAAAAGAAGCATTAGCTTTTTAAAACGGGTAATTGAAAAAAACGATAATTTTTATGTTTTTATTCAATCTTACTTCACATACAAAAAGGCTTGACTTAGGTTAGGGTGAACGGGGAAAAATAGCAAAGTCATAAACTTCGCATTTTCACTTAACAAAAAAGGCTTGGCTTAGGTAAACGGGTAAAAAAGCATTAGCTTTTTAAAACGGGTAAATGAAAAAAGTTAGTTTTTATATTTTTTATTCAATTTTACTTCACTTACAAAAAGGCTTGCCTTCGGTTAGGGTAAACGGGTAAAAATAGCAAAATCACAAACTTCGCATTTTTTAGTTATTTAAATACATTAAAAATATTGTATTGTAGGCGACTTCACGGCAGCACAAGGTAAATTTTTTTTAGAGTTATTATTCAGTAAACGTTACTG
The DNA here is from genome assembly GCA_030248135.1 of Theristus sp. LFF4_11. Classification (NCBI taxonomy): domain Eukaryota; kingdom Metazoa; phylum Nematoda; class Chromadorea; order Monhysterida; family Xyalidae; genus Theristus; species Theristus sp. LFF4_11. The sequence continues at coordinate 125 of JASANC010000876.1, read as the reverse complement.
TTTTTTTTCTTTCTAAGTCAATGCCTCTTCACCAAAAAGGCTTGGCATAGATTAAGCCACATACGCTCGGGTCAATTGGCTAGTATCATCTATCTATTATACTAAAAATGCAATTTGTCTGTCTG
>JASANC010000875.1:0-35731 GCA_030248135.1 Theristus sp. LFF4_11 | reverse complement strand
CAGAACGTTCCAAATGCCTGGAATAACAACTGAACTTTTTGGTCAACCCTCACCCAATTTTCTGGACATTTCAAACCGAACTTTCAAGTTGTATCGTATACATCAACTGTGAGGCATTAACTAACCCATGAATGATTGGCTGCAGTGCAAGAAGGATCATCAGGTATTAATGTTTATTGAATTTATGTTAGCACGATACCAGGTTCTGAATTGTCTGTGAAGTTACCAAACTTTGTTTTAGTGACAATTTTTCAAAAAATATGCACTTAAGATCCTACAACTTTTGGTGTAAAACCTCATAGAACTGTACAAAATCGCATTCTGATTGAATTTGACCCTTTTCCAGCGTTTTAAAAATTTGCATCAAGTTTTTTTTCAATTTGCATCTTTTTTTCGGCTGACGGGTGCAAATTGCATCCTGGCGATAAAAAAAACAGTTCATAAACACACTGGCGCACAAACGCTGGTGTCGGAGTGCAACGTTACGAAATTCAGTGTGCACGATCTAAGGACATCAGTTTGCATGTGCGCAACATCTTAGAACAAAGCTGAAAACTGAAAATTTTTCTAAAACAACACCAACGTTCAACCGTAGGAGGGATTGGGTTGGATAGTCAGTTGGTCAGGCTTTGCGGTGTTCTCAATGAACTGTTTCGAATGTCTTACTTCAGGTTGCGCTGCTTTCATAATTCTTGCCATCGTATTCTGGGCGCGACCGCTGAACATAATTCCGTACGAGGAAAAGGTACGAAGCATGATGGTATTTTTTTCCACACATTCTGCAGGCTGATTGGTTGCGTATTTGAATTGTGGTGCTTCCAGTTGGAAATCAGCTGTAAGCGTAGTTCTCATTTTGTTTTAAATCCGCACTATGCTCGTTTCAATATTTTTATAAGTGTTAACTAGATTCTGTTTTGATCTAAAGTTTGGTCCTGTAAGCTTGTCAATTTTAAGCTGACTGCTTTGGTGTCCAACTGACGACCGATCTGCACACCTGTGTTGCGGGTACCTTATGGATAAAGGTACGGGAGCCCATTGCAATTCAAATCGTGATGAAAATAAGAAAAACGTGTGGATAATAAGTAAGGTTCACTTTTTTCCACCCTGGCCCTCGGTTCCACACCGAAAGCTTCTGGGGGTGTCCTATTGTTATCATTGGCTTCTTTTACTTGTTTGGCAGTATGTGTGTGTTGCTAAGCATTTTTGGCTAGTAGCATTTTTTACTATTCCACAGAATGTTTGCGATGCCGTCAGTCTCTCTACTGAAAGACACGTGTCATGATCTGCAGCCGTCGGTGTGGGCTCACAATGCCAATCAATGATTGTGCTTTTCGTTCAACAATTTCAGTTGATCTTCTCGGCGTTCTTCGTTGGCGCCGTGATGTGTCTGTGCATGTCGTGGCTGTTTCACACGTTCATCTGCCATAGTCCACGCGCTCACAATGTCTTCTCAAAGTCAGTCAGTCAAAGTCCTTGTTTCACAGCCGTGTTCACGAATACGTGTTTTACTCAGTCATTGGTCCATAGGTAGAGATGGCATCGGAAAAATTACCGAAAAACACCGACCCAAAAAGACCGGTATTTTACCAAGCCTTTTTACTGAAAATTATGATAATTTTTTACCAAAAAATTTTTTGGTGAGCGCGGAAATAAAGTGTGAAAATGGGCTTAAAAACCTATCATTACGTTGATTCATTCACCACCATGCCCATTTTCTTTTATGCGTGGATTTATAATACCATTACAAGAGAAATATTCAGTTGAATTCAAGCTATTTTGGTCAAAATTATTGTCCTAATTCAGCATTTACCTGCACCATGTATGTTGAAAAATTTTGTTCCTCGGTTTTTTTCGATTTTTTTTGAAAAAAAACGGAAATTTTCAATGGAGTTATATTTTTCTGTTTTTTTCATCTCTACTCACAAGCAAACACACAGGCATGCTTGTGCTCAGCGGAGAAGCGGTGCGAGCGGTAACTAAAACGACGCACTTCATAGAACACAGCAATGCTGCGCACACAGACACACACGAACACACCAGACACACGGTGTGCTGCTGCTGACACACGCGTCCGTGCAGTGTCGTGTTCTCATTCGTGTGTCTGTGCGCAACATGGCCGACACAGCACGCATTCATTGTCGGTCGTGCACACAGACTCGACTACCTCGGCATCTGTCTGAACATCCTCGGCTCGTTCGTGCCGTGGCTCGTCTACTCGTTCTACTGTCAGCACGTGGCCATGACGATCTACCTGTCGTTGATTGCGTTGCTCACGGTCGCCAGCATCGTCGTCGTCATGTGCGACCGATTCGCGACGCCCAAGTGTCGCCCACTCAGGGCGGGCGTCTTCATTGGCACCGGACTCTCCGGTTGGTGTTGTGCGATCCGTCGTTGCGCAATGCAGTGCAGCTCATTCTTGGCTTCTCTCACTACATGTCCGATTCAAAGTTGCGGAACTTTCAAAAGTACTCTGAAGTAAATGCCGATACTTGCTGCCACCAACTAACTCCTCCTAGACAGATTACGATCATTGCATTTCATGCGTATACCGCAGCCATGTTCCCTGCGCAGGAGTGGTACCGTGTGTTCATAATGGTGTTCTGTATGGCGCCGAATACTTGGTGACCAAACTGCAACTGCACTGGCTGGCGACCATGGCCGCGCTGTATATTGTCGGCGCACTGCTATACGCGTTCAGAGTGCCCGAACGATTTTGGCCCGGAAAATGTGACCTCGTTGTGAGTGTCTGGTGAAGTGGCTCTTCTGAAATAATTCTGAAGTTTTTCGCATTCCTGTTTAGAGGTGGTAAAAAACTGGTTTTATTTTCGGTTTCGAACCGCTTTATTTTCCGGCAGCAACTTTTCATGACAGAAAAACGCGTTTAGAAAATACGTTTTTGGCCAACTTTCAGTTCCAGTCGCACCAAATTTTCCACGTGTGCGTGCTTTTGGCCGCCCTGGCGCATTTGTACGGCACGGCCAGAGTGGCCGAGTTCAGACATACGGCCGACACGTGTCTGCTGGAGAAAGAAGAGCAACAGAAACAACTCGCAAATCTGTTGCACCTGAATTCCACTGCAGCTGAGCATCATAATTCCACGGATGTTTAACCGATGTGCGTAAATTCTCGAGGGTAGGAAAATGAGCGGAGAAATTTGATTCTATCGAAAATTTTTGTGTGCTAAGGCTACCAATTCTTCATGGTACTAGCATGTGATCAATGTGTGATGAAAAAAGTTGTTGCATTTGTTAGGCAAAGATGATCTTGTTTTTCAAGCCTCGTTCTACGTCGTTCCAGCGATTTGAAACAAGGACAACGGTCACCATTGCAAAAAAGAAACTTGACTCGGGTAGTAAGATCAGACAAAACATTTTCACTGAATCTTCATTTACAGAAGCATTCATTCATTCATTAGGACCCTTTGCAGCCCTCGACAAGTCGCCGGAACACGTTTATGTGGGATGGGTCATCAGATAGATGAAACACACAACCACACTGTTGTAGGTCATGTTTTTCTAGTGACGTCCTCCTAGTTTGAAGACATTCCACTCTGTTACTGTGTTTGTTTCTGTTTTGACAATAAAACTGCGTCATGATAGAGTGCATGGTCTTCAGACTGGGATTTAGCTTCTGTCGGATAATACGTTGGTGTTGTTCTTTAAACTTGCCAGTCGTTGCCGTGATAAACACACCTTGAATTATACACTGCTTTACGGGTGTTAGAAAATGGCTTTCTCTACCAACGTTATTACGCTTTATTTTTAAGAACCTTTCGGAGCAAAACCAAAGCAGTTTTCAACATAACATAATAATTTCGTGTTGTGTTTCATTGTTTGTTGTTGAAAAATAGTTCTACTTTTTGCGCGTTCGTTTTGATTTGAAATTCTGTTATCTGTGAATTCTACAACAGTGATATGACCCAACAAACCGGTTGTTACTTCTGTTCTGTGAATTGCTTGTCGTAACAAAACGTTCATTGTATAACTCTTCATTTAGCAAAACTGATGCTGGAAAAGGGAACTATTCAAAATTGAAATTCCAATTGAAAGTTGGGACAGTGTTTGGTATTCATCTGCCGTCCGCACGCAAGCCAAAACGTACATTTGACAACTTTTTTTCGTGTTTGCCCTTCGGTTGAAAACGTAAATATTTTTTTTCGACGCTTGGATGGCGCTGCTAGCTGTTCGAAGAAATGCATGATGTCATACCCACGTGGGTTTGTTATCGAACAACTGAACATGCAAGTTGAGCAAGCAGGCCACAATTTCTACCGTAATCGGTCTCGAGACGATCATACCGCGAATTGTATTGTTGCATGCACCACTGTGATCTAGAAGATTATATTATATTGTTTTTCTCACTTTATTCCCAAAAAATCCACCACGACAAACAAAAAAATTGCAGAGAGAAATTGAAACAATGATGATACAGTACGGTGACCCAAGGTTTTTTGCCATTATTTGACTTTTGAGTTCTCTCCACAACATGAATGCGTTATTTTCCGAAGAAAAACTTTACAACCTTATCGAAAGACCATCAAAAGTCGGTAACTCTTTATAGGTAGATTTACAGTTTTTTAACAACCCAGCAGAAAAAAAACACTGAGCGTTGGAAAAAGCCGATTTGACACGATCAAACCTTCAAAACCGCAGAACAGTCTCACTATCTGGAAAATTTGTTATGCAACTGTTGTTGACTGTATTTATACAGCGCGTGATAAAACAATGCACTTTATGTCCAGGTTTGTTCACAGGGTGCGGCTAAAGTATAGTACTGTAAGTGTTTCAATATGGCACAAGTCACAACACACATTGCTTGCTTTACACGTGTTTAAGTTAAAAATAGATCTGGTCTCCAATCAACCAGCGAAGAATGAACTGCCACAGCAAATGCCAGCAACGGTGTATTCAGTAATTGTGGTGACCCGTGCATTATAAAGGTGTTCAGCTTCACAGTTGGGAAATTTCCATTTTGTAGTTTACCACTGCAACACCCTGTACCGTACATGAAACGATTTTCCCGGGACCTGCAGTAAAATCACAATATGTGACTGAAAACTTTGCACATAAAATGATGCAACCATGTGTTCTGGTTTTCATCAGAAAATATAGTCGGTTGTAATGAATCAATTGATGTTTCAACGTGCCTCAAAGTTATTCAGGGTGATTGGTTTGCACTTTCGCATCGGAGTTGTGTGATGTTGCGAAGTTTCAATGCCACGCTGTTTCAGTCATACAACATGCATTTTGTTGATTGGCTGCATGCGTGTGTTGGAAAAAATCTGGCGGTATCACTCATCAACATGCAACATCTCAGACCTATCAAATCCTTTGATATTTTTTGAAATTTAACAGGCGCATCGCCTCATCCTGTATATGACGCTCAATTCTCACTTTTTGCTGTCAATATTGCGTACTGTAGTTACTGTATGTTCTTTAAATAATTTATGTTTCACAGTTTTTCGTTCCAGACTTTGATAAAGTTTATGTTTTTCTCAAAGTCACGTACATAACATACACGTACTCAAATTAATGCACTACAGTACATAAATTGTGGTGAATAAAACTATACCTATATGCATGCAACCTCTTTTTAAGATGTGCGGTTTCTATTTTTTTGATTGTGAAATGAAAGCTTCCCTCTTCAGAAACAAACTGCGTTCAACATATTTCGAAAAAAATCTTAGTAATTTTATAGTTGGAAATTTTCTCAGTGACCGAATTTGTCGCATCAGCACAGCACTGACCCTCAATCGAGCCTCAGCCGCCAACCATTCACAACACTACATGGCAACATGTCATCTTACTGTCTGCGAACGAGCACCACAACAACAGCAACAGCGGACGGAGACGTCACCGGTGAATCGGCCGTCGAACCGCCGGACTTTGCGATCAACAAGAGCAAACTCGAAAACAGATGCCATGTGGAGCGTCAGTCGGAGAATCGCAACAGCACGTTCGACGACGACGACGACGACGAGCGATACAAGGCGACGGGACAGGCGAGCCGCTTCGGCATTCAGCCGCGCTGCATGCCGCTGACCAGGTTCATTCTCGGCGACAGTCGCACGGACAACAACCTCGCGCAGTTGATGTCGTCGATGCTGACCGCGATCAAGGCGATCACGGCCACCGTGCGCAAGGCGGGATTCGCGAAACTGTGAGCAGACTCGTCCGAGTGAGACGTCGCTTATTCGCATAGCATCCGACATTCTGTTGACGCTTGACACCAAACAGCAGCGGTGTAACGCGCTACACATTTTTGCTTCAACAAAGTTTGTATCTGTATAGTGAATGAGCTATTTTTCTGGCGACTGAAAAAATTCTAAATCCAAAAAAACGTTTACGCCGTACTGAAACGTTCACGGTGAAGTTTCTGTATGTAAATTGTTTCTTGATTCTTAGATTCCCTGGTTCTGTCGTCTCAGTGTAGTGGCAGCCAATACGACACAACGTCACGTGACTAAATACTGTCAAAAGCGTGCAACTTCACATGCACTCAGATACGGCCACTACGGCACAACGAACGTGCATGGCGACATCGTGCAGCACATGGACATGGTCGCAAACGAGCTCATCGTCAACCTGCTGAAGTCGTGCCCGCAGACGTGTGCGCTCGTCTCGGAGGAGAGTCAACAGCCGATTCAGGTGCACAACTTTCAGACTGTAACATTTGGAGTTACTTTTGTCGAAGCTCTTATGCCCATTCGTGTTCGCTTATCGTCGTCAAAAACGCTGTTTTTGTTCTGTTTGTCTTTCAGGTGACCAGTCAATCCCCTTGAGGATTATTTTTATCAAAATGGTTTTTCCAGGTGACTGCAAATGAAAACGGGAAATACATTGTCGCTTTCGACCCTCTGGATGGTTCGTGCAATATCGACTGCCATGGCACCATTGGCACTATTTTTGCTATCTGGGAAAAGGTTTGACGTGTTTTTTCTCTCTGAGCTTGACAAAACAAATAATTGGACTCGCATTCGCTCAAATAGTTGAAAGTCACGAAAATCGTCTGCATACATCTGAATTAAAATTCAAATTGTTCAGAAAATGTTGTTGTTGGGTGCTTGGTTTGGTCGGCCGGGCAAACCGAATCTGAACGAATCATGAGTTTACGTTCATACTCGCTTTCTGCAAAATCGATCAGGAAGAATATGAAAAACCGCACTCAGCCAAATCAGTGTGACAGACAACACGGAAAAAGTTCTTTGAAAATGTTCCAGCGTTCCAAATGCGACCGAGGCGCCAGCGATTCGGACATGCTGCAATGCGGCAGGAAACTGGTGGCTGCAGGCTACGCGGTTTATGGATCAGCCACGATGGTCGTGCTGACGACCGGCCATGGAGTGAATGGATTCACATTGGATCCGGTGGGATTGGGCATGCGGTTGGGTGAATGGATCGGATAGGTGGGCGTTGTGTGCAAGAAGTAACAACATAAAATATAATGAATTGTGGTTAAAATTACGGTTACGTGTTGGTCAAGAGGTTTACATATCGAATGGAAGTTTTGTGAATTTCTGTGCATACTATCATCTTCTTCGGAACATTCCGTGTTGCAGTCAGTTGGTGCGTTCATTCTGTCGCATCCGAACATTCGCATCCCGCCACGTGGCAACATCTACGCCACCAACGAGAGCAACAAACGCCACTACACGGCAGGTGTGCGCGAGTACATGCGTGCCATCAACTACCCGGAGGTTGGTTGATGGCGGTGGCTGGACGCCAGCTGCTGATTTGTTTCGAATGCCAGCGCAGTTTCACTGTTTGAAAGAGCTTGTTTAGAACCTTTTTTGATCTCTGAGACCTTTCTGCAAATTTTTTATGGGATTTAAATCATGTGGAAAACAAGCTTTTTTATTACTCACCCAAAACGTGTGCAAATGGAACTCTTTTGACATTTCTCAGAGGACGTGTTCTCAAAGAGGAACGCAATGCAACAACGGAATCACAAGCACTGGTCTGTTTCGTCTTTGCAGAATGACCATGCACCGATGAACTTGCGCTACGTTGGCTCGTTCATTGCCGACTTGCACCGAACTCTGCTCTATGGTGGTCTCTATTTTTATCCGCCACTACGCGACAAGAATGGAAAATTGACCAATGGAAAGGTAACCATATTTATAGGTTACAGTAAAGCGGGATCTTCTCACATTAGCCAGACTCAAGCTGGCTCCGGTCTCAATCTGGCCAATCTCAATAGGGCAAGTCTCAATCGGGCTTGTATCAATCTGGCCAGACGGAAATTTCCTAAGAAAAACAATTTAAGAGAAAACTATTGCGCATTACAATTTCACACATTGAGTCGCAAAACATAAACAATTGATAATATTAAAAAAATAAATTTTATCAGACATCTCACGCGCTGCGGGATGCCCTGCAAAAAATAATAATTTTACGCATATAAAAGGAGTAATATGGATGACGAACTTCTCGCAAACATGCGTTACTAAGCGTTCGTGAAACATCAGCGAAACAACTGCAACTGCACCGCACGGATTCGAATTTTTCATACAAACATACAAACAGAACCGGCGCGCGTATAATTAAAATAAATAAAAATAAAAAAATTTTCAGCCCAAAGATCGACGAGCAAAGTTCAGATTGGCATACAAGCTTTTGAAATTGGTTTCATAAGCTCGTTAATGGACTAGACAGTAAAAAAAACAAAAAAATTACGCTTCTGCGGTGAAGAAAACTGTTGGTCTACTCTTGCCTGTTGCCGATTTGTCGTCTCGAAGCAGCGCAGCGTTTTCTTTCAATAACAACGTGAACCGGTCCGTTTTCTCTCTGAAGTATTTTTAAGAAATCACTGTAGAACACAGAAAAATAATTTGAAACGAGAAACACTACCTGGTTTTGGATCCACAGGCTGCAAAAAAGGTATGTTCATATTGAGGTTAGAGGGGCTATTTTCTTGAAAGATTTTGCCAATTTTTGAGAGGTTAAAATGACCCAATTCGGCAAAATTAATGCAAAATTTGAATTCAGCGCGTAAGCGTCGACCTTTTTGTCGACCCTCAGATTTTTCTCCGGCATTTTGAATTTTTTTAAATTAATTGAAAAATTTAATTTAATTTGATTTGATTAAAATAATTTGAAAAAAATCGGGATTTTTACTGTTTTGTTCGCACCGTGCACTACCATGACTACACGGCAACACGGTTGATCCTTCGCTGGACAGAAATGCAAAAAATCAGCGCAATTTAACGTTTCAAAGCGAGATTTTTTGTTATGAAGTGGTTTTCTAATTTTATTGAAACAAACTTGAAATATGAATTATTGAGACAGATGAAGCAGTACGCCCCTAAAAGGTCGCACCGCATGTCAGAGAGCAGAAATTTTAGTTTTTTTCTTTTTTTGCGACGTTCCAGCGCACATTTTCGTTTTGCGTTGTGCACAGCTGCGCCTGATGTACGAGTGCAATCCGCTGTCGATGGTGATCGAGCAGGCCGGCGGCATGGCCTCCGACGGGCGTATCCCGGTGCTCGACATTCGCCCAGAGACGATTCACGACCGGGCGCCCATATTCGTCGGCTCCAATGAGAACGTACGCGAGATACTGGCGTTCGTGCAGAAGCACGACCATCGACCGACCGGCGCTGCGTCCGTTGAGCAGCAGGAACCGGCGCAGTCGCAGCATTTGTCCCATTGACAGTGTGCACTTGTAAGCGGAACCATGGAGCGGACACATGCCACGGAGTAAAACGATCAAGTTCTGATATGCCAATGAAAATAAAGTCATGATCTGAAGCGTGTGCACTCTCTGCGTCATGGATCACACTGCGGACTGTGCATTATGATCAGTGCGAATCAAACACACTGGCACAGACAGACATACCACATAGCAAGGCACGTGTCAGCAAGCGTCTGTTTAATTGTTTGTGACTATACACAGCATTACTGTCTTTTGTAATAACTTTTAATCGACTTCCGACTAGGACTTCAACTATAATACTGAAACATTATTTTGAATTGCGTGCTTCATTTAATCAATTAGTAAGGTTTTCTTTGATAGACAATATGCGAAAGCGGCAGTTGCTTTTCATACCACGATTTTCATCAGTGCCTAATTCTCCGTGGCCAGGTTCTGTTCTCTGTTCTTCCAAATTTTTTCAATTTTTAGATGGACCGAAATTTTGTTTGTGACTGTATGTGGAGTGGACCAATTTTCAAATATTTGATCCGCTTTTTTATATTTTTCTGCTTTTGCTGTGTTTAATCGAGCAGAGGAGTTTCTTGCCAATAAAATCCTTGTTTCATTATTTCATTCCAGGATTCATTTCGCGTTTGCATGGTTTATCGTGCAAAATAAACGATAATGGATAATTGAAAAATGCTCTAATTATTTTCAAAATTAAATACGGCACAAGAGAAAAGCAAGAAAAACACCGACAAAGCATCAAGCTCCAGTGTTTACGGCGCTTGCAAATACGTCAATTTGTGAACAACAATATTATGATTTTAAAATTCGCCCTTTAAACCATGCATATTTTTCCATCAACCAAATCATCGCCCAGTCGAGCAGTGCTCGTTTTCGTCGTAGCAATGCGACTTCCCAGCAGAATTGCGCGACTGCAAACAACACTCCAATGGCACTCACCAAAAGCACACCGGATAAATCGAGCAGCTCCAGTGGGCGCACGTGCACGTCTGGGACGAGAAGAAAATATGGAAAAGAGGTGCGTTCATGGAAACATTGCCACCACCGTGAAGCAGGATCGAAATTTTGAATGACCGACATTGCAAACAGTACCAAAAATTGCAAACCTTGTGCGCCGCTCTTGTAAAACTCGTCATAATGATCCCGTTGATCGGGGCACCCACGACCGTGATGAAACTGATACTTTGTCTCAACTGCGTGCAACAGCGGCGCTTTGAAGATGATCTCGCGGTTTACGGCATCCAGAAATCGATTTTTCGTGACATTTCGGCTGTTACTGTTGCTGAAATGGTCGTTTTTGGCGAACACCAGGCCACAGCGGCCGAGCGACAAGTAGGAAATGTCGAAAAACTGCACGTCCAAATGGCACAAATTCATGGTGCGCAGAAAATAGTGCAGCACAAGGCGGTCGCGGATGAAAACGCCACGACCATCGGCTACTGCCTGTGCGATGTTCTGTTCTGCTGGCAAAAGGTACTCAAGGCAAAGAGTGAACCGTTGATTTTCAGGAAAACATTGGTGGGTATTGATTGGCTGTTTTATCAAGTGAAGTTTTTATCATCGAACACAACCGCAAGCCACCGTTTTCCAAAGAATGAAACACGCACCAACCTGCACAACTTCGATTTCGGAATATTTCAGCTGAATGCCATGCTTTCGAACGGCTGCCCCCAATTCCAGTGCGTGCTTGTTTGCAGGGTTACGCTCCACGTATAAATCAATCCAATTGTAAATGTCAACAAGATGTGCCTCGCCCGTTTCCAACAACGACACAAGATCGGAGGCGGTTTTCAAACGTTCCTGGAAGTTGCAATCACACTGATTTGTTAGATATATATTTACTCACTTGCATTAGAGTCACGTGTTTTCAAACACACTGGCACCATGCTAACTGAAATTACATTCATGTCAAAATTTTTATTCGATGCATTTTCTATCACGAAATGATTTCAGTTCCAAACAAACAAACACCCATGCACTCCAGCAGTACATGTTAGCGGAAATGTTGGGAACGTGCAATATGCACACTGAAAACACAAATGCGAAACAATGACATGACAGATTTCAGGATAGCGTACAAGTAATGACCGTACAAACGAACTCCAAGAGTTTCCGACCCGTCCGTCTTGCATGTGTATTATTTTACCGTGTGCCACATTGTCTCACCATTTTCGGTGGGTGCAACAGCGTCACCAACAGGCAGCTGGTGTACAGGTGCATCATCAGCGTCTGCACCAGCAGACCATACACAAGCAGCATTAAGCGACTCTGTTCGTTGATTGGCGAAAAGTTTTTCCGGTCGTGTTGACGTGGAATGCAGAGTCGCGTGAACGCCCACACCGAAAGTTCGCTATTTTCGTTCGTTCTGGCGTCGGGCTTTTGTTTTGCTTGTTGGTTATGGTGGGAATTGGTTTGATTGGAGCTATTGCCGCGATGTGTCAGATGCATCACAGAGAGCGTGATATAGACGGCAATCAGGGTGCACAGAATGCCTGCAGCATGGCAGTTGTTCAGGGTTTGAAAATGCGCACTGCATTCACTGTTTTGTGTCCGAGCATATTTTAATGCGCTCTCTTCGGAAGTAACACAATATTCACAAACACACTGGCACACTGGCGGTACACGCACTCTGCTATTTGGATGACGCCAAATGCTGTGCCAAAAAAAAATTTTGTTTACAATTGAATGCAATACAATGAGTTCATGCACAATTTCTCGTAAGAACTGCTGAGAACATCTGCTGAACAAATTACCCTACAGACCGTTGAGCCAACCAGTGTTTGCGCAACAATATGTTGAGTTGTTTTTGTTGAACGGGCGTTCTTAGTGAATCGGAATTTCCAAAATTGAAAACCCTGCAAAAACCAGAAACTGCCCCAACAGTTCCACAGTTGTCCGCTGAATATCTTCGGCAGCAACATTGCGCGCTGCCAATAGGTCGGCTGTGGACGCAGCACCATGGCCGTTGGCTGGATGTAACGCAACGGAAACGAAACCTCAAAGTCGGACGTCACTAAGCTGCTCGGAAACTCACAGTTGACGCCGGTGCTGAGCGCGCCCTGTGTTTTCCAAATTGTTGAAAAACACGCTTCAAATTGACGGAAATCCATTCAAAATTTCTAACAGACTGTACCTGAAGTATCCAGGCGTACTGCCCTCGCCAGGTTGTGTGCGCTGTCCGCACCGTGTCCCGCATCGTTTCAAGTGGGAGAATCTGTAGTTTCGGCTGAAACATCTCCAGCGCTGTCGAAGCGAGATCGACCCAAAGACCGGGAAAGGAACAAAACTTTTCCGACTTGTACTTGCTGCTGTGCATTGTTCGGAAGCCAGGTTATGAAGAAAAACGTTTTCGAGGGACAAGCTCTCGTCAAAATATCACGCCAATCAGCACCATTGCTCATTGTACTGTTTAGTGCTTGACAGAGCATTTGCACTCGAAAACGAGTCCTCAGCCAAGCATTCTTGTTTTTCTTCTCAACTGGCCCCTGAAAAATGTCGCCTTTCGTTGATTGGTCGGCACCGGCGCCCAACGATGGCCACTCAACGCGCAGTCGTTGATAAACGGCGGGATAGAAACGTTGGCAACGCCAACTTTGATCATTTTGGATGCAACTTGAATTGAGAATTTTTCTGTCTATGAAACAGAAAGGCTGTCTACAGTGTACCGCCAGCAAATTCAGTTAATAAACGGATTTATTTTCATCGAAGAATGAAGTCCTGGAGCTAAAGTTGTTTTTCGTAATTGTTTCTTTGTTTGCTAATTGCATCATGGATATCGCCCCAGCCGTTGGTGATTGTTTGTGCCAGGTGCCGTAAAATTAGAGCTTTTAGCCCTTGTCTCCCTCCCTACCAATTTGCAGAATTCCTTTCTCGCCCCGATTTGAGAAAGATTTTTTCAAACTGTCAGGTATTTCTCATTCTCATGTTTACTTTTCGTATCTGAGACGCTTGGAGGCTACTACACGTATTCCGAAACATAATCCAACTGGATAGTTGGCGGCAATCAAGCACCAGCAAGCAACATGTGCAAGTATGTTTTTTTATTGAAAAAAGGCTTGGCGCTTTTGACTGCATGTCCACTACTAATTACCGGTGTGTAATTACCAGGTTGTAAGTTTGTATAACTTCAAAATTTTGAAACTACCAATCTGCCAACATTCTGCCAATTTTCAACATTCTGCCAACTTCAAAGCTGACAACTTTTTAGCATGAAGTTCAAACAGATTCAGTTTTAACACTAACATTCAATTAAAACATAAACAGTGTAAAATTCAATCAATCAATCAATCAATTCGAAATTCAAAACATTCGAAATGTCCAGAATGTCCAAGCCCACAATTAGTCTTGACGTGATTTCATTGCCAATAGTAAAAAATGAATTCTCGCAAATTTCTTGAAGGGTGCAGAAAAAGGAAACACCGCCAATGAATGAAAAATTAAAGTTGGTTTTTTAAGGATGCATTCAGTGAGATCGTGTCAAGACCAGTCAAGACTACATATAATATTGTGTACTGCAACGGTAGATTCGCCACATTGATCGCACAGAGCTTTGACACTCATCCATAATTGCCCAGACACCTGGGTAATTGTTTGCTTACGCAACAATAACAATAACAAACACGAACATTCCCAAGGTAACGAGATTTTGACTTCAAGAGTGTGATTAAATAGATGCATTTCTATTCGAAATTTTTATTTGATCATAACCAAAACCAAGGACAGATGTCATAAACAATAAACAAATTGTGGTTATCACGGTTGAAACACTCCGCGCGCACAATTATGCAGTTCCACTTCATCACAAACGCAAATCCGCAGCATGCTGAATGGATGCACCAAGTTTCGTTCGCTATGCGACGAATCAGCGCTTCACCAAATTCAAATTCAGCCAATAAGATTTTGTATCTGTGTTATTTATACTTTGTGATCATGTTACGTGAAGATGAAAATTAATTTAAAATTCTCTTTTTTATTTTTCTTTCGCCTAAAATTGAAAATTCGCCTGTATATGTACCCTTACCCTGTACCGAACATAAATTGTTTGACACACTTTGACCATCATGCGCGGACGTGTGATTTTTATAGCGCATTCATTTTTGCCGACGCATTATTTTCGGTTTATATTGCAGTGTGTGGTGTAAGTATCATGGAAATCTCCAAATCGTTCTTAACAAAGTTGCATTCCAATGCAAGAATTCAGAAAAAATCAGCACGCTGGCACCTTACGTCAGTTAATGATTTGATTACCTGATCCACAAACATCTACTAAAAAGTCGAGTTCAACAATTCGTAAATAAGTTTTGATATCTTGGATGATTTTTCAGTGGCTGGTAAAATAAACAGTTCGCTGATTGGCTGTACATGCGCTTGCAAATCAGAATCAGAAGCCGCCAATCAACTCTATGGTTGCATGCAATTCGAACTGACTGGTCGCGCACACATTGTAACTGATTTTAACAATAATTTAACAACAAAAATCGCAGCAAATTTTTTAGCAAGCTTTTTCTGCGTTTTGTTTTGTGCATTCTCTCCCACTGACACAGTTGTTAACGCCTTTTGTGACAAAATCGTTTTTTGTGTCATATCGTTTTCCTCAATGAGCTGTGTTAGTTTCCTTATTTTTCTGTCAATTCGATAAAAAGCGCCAACAGTTTTTTATTTGTTGGATACTTTTTGGATACAAAATCGGTGAATAGAAAATCCAAAGATTAAAATGAGTATCACACAAAATTGATTGTGTTTATAGCCAGACTATAAGATCTGTCTCTGGTAAAACACCTTCATCAGTTCTGCCTGGTGTCCGTCGCACTGATCGTTTATGTCGATCGTTCACGACCAACCATGGTGCATTAAATCAGCTTAGCTAAATTTCTTTTTTTATAAAATAAATTTTTATCTGCCTGGTTCGTAGCACTGTGCAACAAAATGGACATCCCAATAAAAATGTAAATTCTTCACCTTGATGTTTTCGATATAATGCGGAACAGCACTACTCTGAAGCCGTTGATTTTCCGCGTTTAGTTAAGTGGCAGGCTTCTTTCTCTGTTTTTTCTTTTTTATCTGCAATTTCCGTGACCTAAATTTTGTTATTCCATCCGAAAGAAAGACTTCTGTTACAGACGAAATTGAAATTTGGTGTTTGAAGAATGGCCTTGAGAAGATACGAACAAATGACAGTGACAAGTTTTTTTTAAGTATTTTTAGTTCGTGTTTTTGTTGAAGCAACAGACATCACAGATTACAGAGCACGAACGTTATGACTGCATTATTGTTTTAAACCATGACTTTGGACTAACACATTTCCCATCTGAAACTCATCTGAGAAGAAAAAACCCATCAGAAGTTATCTTTTGGAGATGCGCTGCAAATCAATGTCTATCAGTGTCGCAGCCTTACTGAGCGTTTTGGTGCAAAGGTTTTTGATAGGTGAGTGAAAAAAGTTTGTTTTGCCAGCTTACTCCGTTTACTGGTTTTTTGTTATGTCAGTTCGAGATTCTTTAATGTTCCCAAACTAGCAGTCTGCTGATCGTATGTCCGAATGAATCAGTGGGTGAGGCTTTGGTGCGGAATCGGGGACTGATCAAAATCATATCTATGGTCGAGGAGTGTCGTCATTCTTTCATTTAAATCCCGACTGGACGTGTGTACGTTTTCAGCACGCAGCCAATCAGCACTGAGCGAGCAAATCTACACCATCCACAGCAATCTGCTTCGTCAAGCGCTCAGTGGTTTCCTCGACGCTTATGGTGCCCAGTTGCAACTGCAACTTGCACCTGCCGCTCGCAGTCGGCTGAACGCCTGTCTCAACCGTGTCACGCTGATTGGTCGCTCGAACTCAGCAAGCTCAAACACAGCCATTCAGCGGAAAGCGCGCTGTCTCTTCGACCAGCTGGTGCTCACCAGCTCGCAACTCGAATGGATCGGCCAGTTTCGCACGATTCGTCGCCGTCAGCCGCCGAGAATTGTGCCGACATCGTCGATGATTGGTCGGATGTTTCTCCCGTATTGTTCGAGTTTTCTAGTTTCATGTGCACACAGCGTTTAGCGCAATGTTTCTCGCAATATCTGACGTTGCAGTCGTTGTCTGAATTGTTGCGTGAAACTTTCAAGTGCATTTCACTTTTTGGAATCTTTCTTAGTGTTGGTTTGTTGTAAACAGACGAAGTTCGCTGTTTCGCGGATTCGCCAGGTAGACGAATACGGCGAACGACGATTACAGATCAAGCGTGGTCCAATTCGGTGAGCGCATCGTCGTTGGTGCCTGCGACGACGACGTCGTACACACAGCGACCTCGGACGACTGAGGCGCCGCAAGTAAGATCGACTTGGTCCAGCGACGATTGGGTGCCGCCGGATCTGCCGTGGCTAGACAGCAACAATGTGGACGATAGTTTTGCGATCGGGCAGGCAAATAGTGACGCCATATACAGCACCGGGGAACTGAGCGAAGACACGTTTCGACGGCTGCGCTTGCCTGTCCTGACGCAGCGCCTTCAACAAAGCGCTCGGTTAGTGGAAAACTTTTTCGGGAAACTTGTAAGAAAACTATGGCTGTCAAATAGTGTATAATCGCCTCGGAAAAAGCGTTGACGTTTTTTGTTTCATAAAATGACTCTCTAAGTTTTAAAACATACGAAATGGAAAACCTAGAAGTTTGTATCCGATTAATCGTCGATTTACTCAGCAAAACGCCCCCATCGACGCGCACTGATCCGTCCATCTTTTTCAAATGGCACGAGGAAGGCGTGGAAGACGCTCCGAATTCGTTGTCACGGTGAGCACCGCTTTTGATTTGTCTTATCTGAGCTCGCCATCAATTCTTTGCTTGCGCAAAATCTGATTGGCGTTTTTGAAGACCGATATGTGAGTGTCTGAAAAGTTTCAATCGATAATTTTCACCAGCGTGTACCGGCAAACGGCGGCCGCCCGTCTCGCGCAGTTGAACGCCGATGCCTACGAGTCGGCGTTGCAGAAACGCCAACGATACCTCGCAAGAAAGCGCTCCGCATCATCGCACCTCCACAGTGGGCCGTCCGAGGAAGCGAAACGACTTAACGAACATTTGTTGAGACGCTATGGCCTCTCCAGAGGGACCTCGAGACGAAAACGTTCCATTGGTGACCGTCTATTGGGTCAGGCGACGAATTTCTTGGCCGCTCTAGCAAAGCCGAATCTTGCGCAGACGTCGGCTGCCTACCAACGCGACTATCAACTACCGGCGACTCCCAGAGCGAATCTCGCGGATCTGATCCAGAGCTTCATTCGACCCCAGCCGAAATCCGTCGCTTACGAGCCGTTGCAGTATCAACAGAATGGTCCGGCACGATTCTTCAATTCGGCCGTTTCGGAGCAACAACCCGGCATTTCCTCGGCTGCAACGAGCGCTGACATCATCACGAGCACCCCGGCCGGCGTCGACCTCGCCAGCGAGCCGCCGGTGGAAAAATTTGTCAACGGACTCGTCTCAGAGCTTGTCGGTGTGTTTGCAACCACTGCAGCTCCCCCGGTCACGAATCCGTACCTGACGCAAGGTCGCACACCCTTCAACTATCACCAGAACGGCTTGATCGTCAGCAGCCCACCGACGCTGTTCCGCCCGTCGCCGGTGTTGACCGAGCGCATTCGACGCTTCCAGAATCACGATATTCAGTCGATCTCGTCACCACTGCGAACTCGTCGGAATGAAACGCTGCACGTGGCGCAGACACTCGCCGCGATCATGCAACAGTACGGCGTTTACCCGCCGAAGATTCTGCTCTCGCCGGAGCACCTGTTCGCGGAGGAGTTTCTCGCCGAACGTCGTCTGGCGACGTTTGCCGCTGCGGACGAGCGCGGCGACACGACGCGATTCTGGACGCAGTTGCTGATGTCGCCAGCGCCCGCTCGCCAGCCCTTCGATCATGTGCGCGTGCTCGCCGACGCACTGCGCGACCTGCGCAACGTCACGCACACCGTCCACGACCACTTCATGAACCTCGAACGCTGGTCGGCGTTCCGAGCGACGCTGCTCCGGCAGCAGATCTCCGAGCTGACGGCGGCCGGTTTCACGTTTCTCGAGGCGCACCAGCTGGCGCAGTTGTACCGCGCCGACGGTCTGTTTGCGTCGTTGCACGTCGGCCAACGGGCGCTGCCGAGTGCGCTCAGTCAACAACAGCGAAACGAGTTCTTGCACTCGTTGATCGAGGCACTCAGCGGGGAACACCAGTGGAGCACGTATGAAGCACAGTTGTACAACGGCGACCACGATCGTTACAGGCGGCAGGCGTTGGCGCAGCTGTCGCCGTTCACCGTCGAGCCGCACCTCTACGGACTGACCATCATGGGACCGCTGATCTTGGGTCCGAATGCGGTGCGCTATCACTTGCGGCAATTGGCCGCGAACACCTTGGACGTGCAGTTCGCGGCAGAAGACGGTCGCATCACGAAGCTGCTCACGAATGCGGTCGAGGTGGTCTCGCCGATTGTGTTGTCCGAGCAGCAATCGTTCTTGCAACCTGCGTCCAACTCGTACTTTGTGAACCCGTTCGCAGTGTTGCCTTTTTGTGTGGATTTGTGATCTTTTTCATGTTTCGTTGTTGGTGTCGCTGATAGTGTCTTGTTATTTTCCTCCATTTTCATTTGGAGGCCAATTCATGCACACAAATTTTTACGTCACGTCACGTCATGTCACGTCACGTCACGTCACGTCACGTCACGTCACGTCACGTCACGTCACGTCTTTATTTATGATGCAAAAACAGCAACCCGGCACATCACGTTATCTTTAGAACACGTGCTCGTTTATACACGCATTCATACATGACGTGCCGTGCCGTGACGTGCCAGATAGATTCTGCGAATGAATGCATGTATGTTCAGATGATGAAAGAAAGCTAGTTTCAATCGACCTATATTTGGCAATTCAAAATAGCCCAAGTGACTTACCCTATTTGGGGGACTAGTATCATTTTGCCAATTTTGAATTCCCGCGTCATGCGTGCAATCTGTCTGACTATCTATGCGCGCATTAAGTCTCGGCACCAACATGAAGTCGTGCATCAATTGTCCTTTAAACATTTTTGTTGGTGTTTCATTTTTGATGAAATTACAAAAAAGTGTATCCATATATACAATGTAGCGCATTTCTAAAATGTGACACCATTGCGAAAATAGCTGAATATGCATGTTTTAACGTGAATTAGTCACAAAAGCCCATACATGTAAATGCCCTGAAGGGCACAAAGTTTTCAGCACGTGTGCGCAATTATGTGAGAATCAAAACGTAGATTATGTGTGCGATGATTATTGCAGGCACACGTTGCTGCTGTAATTGCTTTCAATAATCACAATTAGTAGTATCTTTGCATCCAGCTGTTACACCGGTTAGTCAGCTGATGCTAGTAGACAGTCACAGAAAAAGGGCAGCTAGCAGATGATATGCTGTTACCTGGCTAACTCATTTCAGCGATATGCGCCCAGTTGCTACGAAACACGCAAACAACAGACAAACCACACGGTTGAAAGCTTTCATGTCGCCAATAGGATCGCAAAATAGTCTCCATTGTCCCACACCCACCTGACAACTGTTGTTACGTCATTGCTTGTTTCCCGGTTTAGCTGGGCGCTACGATGAACATGAAGGAAAAAACGTAAATGAAAATGTAGAAAAGGCAACTATCGGCAGAATTTGAGCCGATCACCGTGCGATTCTCGATGTAACGCTTGAAAACGTTCGTAAACTGTGACACGCAGCCAGTCTGTGCATGCTGAATCGCCCACGGACGCGCGGCCGCTGCTGGTCGGAGCCGAAGGGCGGCGCCGCGTGGACGGCCGCGAAACGCCACCGACAACGCCGGCCGAAGCTCGTGCTCTACTTCGACATTCGCAACACCATCCTGGTCGCAGACTCGATCGCCAACGTCACCGTCGAGCAGTGCCTGAACAGCTATCTGACGAGTGTCGCGTGGGGTCACGTGATCGACAACCATTGGCGCTGGCTCGACAAGCCCGAGCCGTCCATTCAGAAGCCGTCGCCGGCGGCCGTCAGCTACTACAAATACGCCGAGTCAGAGTTGACCGAGCAGAATCTGCCGCGGTTTCGATTTCGCCGGTCGTTGGGCGATTTCACGCGAAAGGAGATCGGCCGGCCGTTTCGACCGATATTCGAGAAGACGCTGAAAGCGCTCGAATACGCGCACGACTACAACGCGTATTTGGCGATGACCAGCGAATCCGGCGCAGGTGTACACTGAATCGCTTTTCCACTGAGACACTGAAACATGCCGAAATCCATTTTTATTTTTTTTTTAATAGAAAGCTATTTTTGATGTCTATATTTTCGTCGTGTTTACCACTGAGAAGTTTGGGAGAAAATTTCATGCACCTTTCAGTGCGTCGAAAGTTTCTTACAACCTTGCTCAGGTTTCTTTTCCGCACACTTACAAACATGAGAAGTTTAATGAATGTTTTCATCGCCGTTGCCTGCAAGACATTGTGTTTGTGTAAATGTAAATTTCCATGTAAATCGCACGCAGGCGACAACAAATACTTCCACTACATTCTGCCGTCGTTCTTTGAACTGCTACGCCACCTGAAACAGACGCAGCGCGATTTCACGGTCGTCCTGCGAACGTACGGTCTGGACGGACCGAACGTTCTGACGGCCGCGCAGTTGATGGCCGATGGATCACACCCGGAGTTCGACGCATTGCCAGATCTGCGAATCAATGAAAATACTGGCAAATTGATTCGAGCCGAAAACAACCAGTTTCGATTGAAACATGGCGGTGTGTTTCTCTCTTAAGAAGACAAAAGGACCTCTCTGCAGGCAACTTCGCTGACGAAACTGGCTAATTTGTGTTCTTGATTTGAGTTGATGTTCAGTTCTTTATTGCAAGACTTTTGCATCTAAAACACTTTCAATGCTGTGTGTTTGATTTCATCACATAGGCACGATCTGTCAAAGCGAACGCGAAATTTACGAGCATTTTGTCGACTGCCCCGATAATCTGCTGGCCATCATCGACGACTTCCACTATTGGCAGAACAACAAATTTGCGCACGAAGCCGGAAAACCGTTCTGGGTCGATCCATACGACGAGGGGCAACGTTGTTTGCAAATGTTCTTCGATGACAATATTCGAACAGCAGACGCGGATTCGATCGTGAACGTGCGGGTTTTTGAAAGCCGCATTGACACGCGAGACCATGAAGACGACGACGACGTCGCTGAGCAAAGTCGGAGCCTCAGTTCGCAGCAGATGGAACAGTGTCAGAATTTGGTGCAAGTGGATCTGTTGAAAGCAATCGAGAACCGAGAGTACTACAAGGATTTGGTGGTGAAGCTAGAAACAGCATTGATGGCGGAGAACTTTTGGGCGAAACAGTGAACCGCGTTTCATTTATATGTGGTGATAAAATTAGGTTAGGAGCTTCCATTTCTGCAGAAAACGCAGTGCTCAATTTTTGTGTTTCATTGAAAAAACATGGAATTATTTACTTTCTCCATGAAACAACTTCGTTTTCAATAAAATTCTACCGTTTTCCAAACATTAAAAAAGAACGAAAAGCGAAGCGTACCGCACATTTCTCTCAACCATTTAGCGATTTGCCATTGCCGTTGTCGTTTTTGGGCCGATAGTTACTCATTTTAGCCGTTTTTTAAGGGTTTTTTACAAGCAAAAACATCTTTACAGAAAAGGTGTTGTGCATCTGTGCAGGCTGACGCATGCTTTCTGTGCAGGCATTGCAGTGGAGGCGGAGTTTGGCTAGCACAAGAATGCATGCATCAACTGCACGTGTGTGCAACCAACCAATCAGCCAGTTGTATAGCCAGATGGATTGTAATTTCAACAATGAGACACGCCGGCTGATGTGCTGTTTGATTGGTTTCAGTGATGTTTTTGATAATTTGTTGTTTTTGGCCGATAATTGGTAATTTTGACTGTTTTTGCATCTTTTTATAAGCAAAACAAGGGTTTTCTTCAAAAATGTGTGTCTAGTTCTGAACCAGACACATTGAAACGCGTGGAATGATCTGCTGTTTGATTGGTTCAGCGGTATTTCTGACACCGTACAGTCTATCTCGCTATATATGCAACTCGCTGATTGGTCGGCTCCTCACGCTCCGCACCCCTGGGAACGGGATTCAGAAAATATCATGTTTTTTTGTTGTTCAGCGGTTTGTTTTCATTTTTTTTCATGCCGAAAAATTTCTAAATCAAAAACTACAAAATTCCAAACGTTTGAATTGGTAAAAAATTGGTAAACTGAAGTTTTTTTGGTTGATTGACGGCGACGACGTCGTCGAGAATTTTTGCTTTCAAACGTACCGCTGGCCGCTGCTGCGTGTTCAAAACAAATTTAAAACAAACAAACAAAATAACAAAAACTTGCTTCCAACGATTTCGACGGTTTTCATCCCGCTTTTAACAATTGATTCATTGGGTGCGCCATGTCCATTCATTGTTGTTCAAAGATTGTTCACATTGTCAATAAATACTGTCACCTGCTGCGTTCTTCTTCTCTGTGCTTCGGACACACAGTAGCGGCCAGCGGCGGCACGCTCTTTTCATGCCTAAAGGCAAAAACTAAACCAAAAACCATAGACGACGTCGTCGCAGTCAATCAACCAAAAAAGACATTTTTTTGACATTGTGACCAATGCAAATTTTTGGAATTTGGTAGTTTTTTATTTGGAATGTTTTTTCGGCATGAAATAAATGAAAACAAACCGTTGAACAATGAAAAACATGATTTTTTCTGAATCCCGTTCCCAAGGGTGCGGAGCGTGAGGAGCCGACCAATCAGCGAGTTGCATATATTAGCCAGATTGACTGTACCTTTCCTGATTTTGTGCCGATTTTAACCCTAATTCGCCTTTCTTACAAACAAACACACGTGTGACACGTTTTTCAATTCAAATGTTTATTTTGAAACAGTTCGCCCGACTTTTTGGCTTAAATTTTAATCATAGCCGACAATATCTACTTAATAACACTTAGTTGTCTACTTAGCTTAGCTTTTGATGGAATGGTTCACTTTTAACAGCTTTTTGAATGCTTTCCTGTGGACAAAACAAGAAATGTAAACTTTCATGTGAAAATAGGCTGTTTTAACGGCAGCGTGCACATACGCAGCCGCAGCACACACGACACGCCCAGCTTGGGCATGAAGAATGACTGTTCCTCAAGGAGCCAATGCGACTGTGGAAGCTCGCATGCCGTTTTGTATCAGCCAGCAATGCAATGGTGGGGTTCAACTTGCGTGCACGTGAAACATCATAAACACCGCAGTCCGCACGTCCGTGCGCGGCTATTGATTTTCACATTTTTATCACTGGACTGGAGTAATGGTGTTACTGGTCTCATTTTGTTTGCTGCCGTCGCGTGGTGTTGTTGCCTTGCCTGCCACCAGAAATTGTGGTTGTTTTTCCTCCCCCCCCCCACTCAACTCCCACAATTGTCGCGTCCGTGGCGTAGCGGTAGAACTTCGGCCTACAGTTCTGTAGGTACGGGGTTCGAACCTCGCTGTGGACAAGACATACTCGTGGAAAATTAGAGTGACCAATGAACATCTAATGGTCTATTCCCTCCTGAGCCGAGGGTAAAATTGGGCTCGGGGCAGTATTGCCCGTCTCCGCCGGAGTTTGGTACCTTCGGGTTTCCGGAACCGGCGCGCGTACAAATAAAAAAAATAAATAAAAAAAATTTTTTTAGGGGCCACATTAAGGTGCTGCACCTGCAACCATGACCAAATTTTCGGGTGCGGTGAGTTCCGACTAAACTCGTACCGGCAGCGAAGAGGAAAAACTCGTTACGATTACGCGGATGACGAATAAAACGGAACATCCGCAAGCCCAACACACCGCCAACGATGGTTACACGCCGCAAATGTGCAAAAAGCGTTGCAATGCAACGCGGTCTCTCGTCTCTTGCTTTATTTATTTGTTTTTTTCAGTGTGACTTGCCATAAATCTATCTACTCCGTAAAAATCCAGCACCTGTATAGCAAAAACACCAGCTCCTACCAAAAACAGCGCACAGTAAATGCGGAGTTACAATAAAGTTTAAAACACAAAGTAATATGCGTTCTTTTGAATTCATTCATGGCAGTGAACATGCTCCAGTCGTTTTGAGGGAATTGTTTTCTTCGTTGACGAATACAAGGAATGGTTGAAATTCTGGTTTAATTTTGTTCATCGAAATTGGTTTGTTGCAAAGTGCAACTTCAGAAATTGAAACAATTCATTGTTTACAACGGGCGCCGCGACTGGTTCTCTTGTTTTTACCAGCATGGTTGTGCGGAGTGAGCAAGAACATTTTGAAACAATTTCCGTCTTCGCCATGGCTGCTACCAGACGACGGTGGACTTTTTTTGTAGACCTTTACTTGACTCGATATCATGCTCTTGTGTTGGTAACTGCAATGTTATTGTTTGGTTTAGGCTAAAGGGGAAGCAGTAGCGAAAGCGGGACCTCGGGTGAGGGGGGGGTGTTTGCCAAATTTTAGAGGGGGGGGGGTCAGGTGCCTTCTCGGTGAGGGGGGGTGCACGGGCAGCAAATTTTCCTGAGGGGGGGTGCACTGGCAGAAAAATTTCGTGAGGGGGGGTGCACGGGATCGCACGGGTAATACCAAATTTTTGCCTCAGAAAAACACAGAAATTCTTGTAAAATACAGAATATTTTGTGCAAACAAGCTGCTTGTTTGGTCAGAAACAACAAAATCTATGCAGGGACAGACACAAACGTCAAGAAAAATGCAAAAATTACGGTATTTTTTGGAAAAAATTGAGATGAGATTGACCACCGTGAGGGGGGGGGTGCGATCCCGTGTTTTCTCGCGGAGGGGGGTGGGGGGAGTCTAGTACCCGTGTCGAGGTAAAGGGGGGAGGGGGGGTACACGGGTATCTGCCCGTGCACGGGCAGGATTTTCGGCTGAGGGGGGGTGGACCCCCCCACCTAGGGTTGTTAAACAAAAATCAAAATTTAAAAAAAAAAAAAAAAGTGATTAAAAAAAAACAAAAATGCCGATTTTTTTTTTTAAAAAAAAATTCGAAAATTTTTTCTCCAATATGCTCTGAAAACCTCAATTTTGGCACAATTTTTCGAAAGTTCAACAAAAATTTTCTTTGATATTACCTCGTAAAACCTTTAGCAGTCGATTTTGGACCGTTTTACCGACTGATTTCAGGCTTATACAACATCTGCGATCAGTACCGTGGGCCCAAAAAAAATTTCGAGGGGGGGTATGGTACCGTGGGGGGGGGGGTGCCGACCAAAAAGTGAGGGGGGGTCCAACCTATGGTAACGTGGGACCCCCCCCCCCCCCCCCCGGGGGTCCCATGGGGGGGTGTGCATTTTTTCACACTTGTCTGTGGGGGGGGTTCACCCCCCACCCCCCCCATGATAATTTTTCGCTTAAATTTTGAAGGAAAAACGCTAAATTTTGCTGCAAAATCGTTGAAATTACAATGAAGATGGTCAAGTTATCATATATTCAGCTTATATTATGGACTTTATAGACAAAAAATCATGATTTTCGAAAAAAATTTTAGGGTGTGCAGAAAATTTTGGGGGGGGGGGGTGTCCGCCAGACAAAATTTAATGGGGGGGTGGGGGGGGGGGGGGTCGGCCAAAATTTCGTGGGGTGGGGGGGGGGTACGATGGGGGGGGGGGGGTGCCCGGTTTTAGGGGGGGTGGGGTGGCGAGGTGCCCCCCCACCCACCCACCCCCACCCGACGGTCTCGGGTGCTCTGGGGGGGGTGTACCCCCCCCTAGGGTTGTTAAACAAAAATGAAATTTTTTTTTTTAAAAAAAAAGTGATTAAAAAAAAACAAAAATGCCGATTTTTTTTTTTAAAAAAAAAAATTCGAAAAATTTTCCTCTAATATGCTCTGAAAACCTCAATTTTGGCACAATTTTTCGAAAGTTCAACAAAAATTTTCTTTGATTATACCTCGTAAAACCTTTAGCAGTCGATTTTGGGCCGTTTTACCGACTGATTTTAGGCTTCGACAACATCTGCGATGAAGTTTTTGAGCGTCCCAAAGCTTGGCCTACCATTTCCGATGCAGATAAGGTGACGATTCGCCTCGCAGAGCGTCCGATTGTGCTCGCTGCTCCGTTTGCAAGCGCTACGTTGTCTGGTTGCTTGCTGCTTCGTGTCGTGTCGTCGCGACATCATCAAAAGAATTGATCGAATTTCAAGGCGGTATGTTTGTCTTCACTTTAGCATTAGTTTAGCTGGGGACAATTAGTGACGTTTTGGAGGTCAAAACACAAGAAGAGGCATGGTGACGGTTTGGAAAAGGGGTAATTGAGGTCACCAAAACAAAATCTGCAAAGTTCCGTCATATGGGAGTCATTCGGGAGGCGCTTGCATATCATATGTGGTTCTTCGGACTCCCTGATTGATTTAGCACAACTTTGATTTTTGAAATTTTTTTTTTTAAAAAAAAAATTTTTTTTTTTAAAAAAAACAAAAATGACGATTTTTGTTTTTTTTAACAACCCTACCCCCCCCCCACCCCCCCCCGCCCACGGTACTGTCTGCGATGAAGTTTTTGAGCGTCCCAAAGGTTGGCTTACCATTTCCGATGCAGATAAGCTGACGATTCGCCTCGCAATCTAAATTGAGCGTCCAAGCTGCTCCGTTTGCAATCGTTACGTTGTCTGGTTGCCGTTTCGTGTCCTGCCGTCGCGACACATCATCAGATTTGATCGAATTTCAAGCCGGTATCTGTATTTTCACTTGGGCTGGGTACAATAAGTGACGTTTTGGGCGTCAAAACACTAGAAGAGGCATGGTAACGGTTTGAAAAGGGGTAATTGAGGTCACCAAAACAAAATCTCCAAAGTTCCGCCATACGGGAGTCATTCCGGAGGCGCTTGCATATCATATGTGGTTCTTCGCGAACTCCCTGATTAATTTAGCACAACTTTAATTTTTGAAATTTAAAAAAAAAAAATTTTTTTTCAAAAAAACAAAAATGACGATTTTTGTTTTTTTTAACAACCCTACCCCCACCCCCCCCCCGCACTTTCGCTACTGAGGGGAAGCGGTATGTTATGACCTATGTTTGAATGATTTTCATTTCATCCAAGGCACAGAATGCTTTGTCGTTTTTGTTATCATTTTTGAGTTGCAGGAAGCATAGGGTTCCAGCTTCCAGCACGCGTAATCGTTCGAGCAAGAAGAAATTCGTAAGTCAATTTCTTGCGTGAAAAAATCGCAAGGCCGCTAACTTCTGCCATTTTTGGGCTTTCACAACTCTTTAAAATTTGATTGCATTCTAAATGTTGGATAATGACCGTACTTAATGCAATGAACAAGATAATTTCTCAATGTCAATGGAGCTTTTTTGGCTCACCCTGTGTTTCATTTCAGACAAAACTGAAAGTCAAAAAACGAAGTCAAGTTTGCACAATTTCACTTTGTCTCAGTCTGACTGAAAAAAATAACAACAGTGACGCGTCAGGGATGCATTTCACAAGGTTCGTGCCCATTTTGTGCGTTTTCGTCGTTGTCAGCTTTGTGCGCTTCTCCACGCAACACGATGCGGTGCTGTGGACTTCGATGCCGTCGGCTGCAAATGCGTATGCGTTTTTTGGTTGTTTGTTTCCAAACTTTTGTCACTTTTATCTCATATTTTAATTGAACCACAATCGCAAACTGAGCTATCTTCTTGTTTTCAGCATTGAAAGCGGCTCGTTGAGCGATTTGGTGAATGCAGCGACAACGGCACACCCGCTTGTTCTTCTGTTGATAAATGACGTGAGTTTTGTTTTATCATTTTTGGTATTTTGCTAAAAATTTGATCTGATTATGTCACTCAATCAAGATTTAGATGAAAAAAAGCTCAATTAAAGTCGCACACATATATGAGTCAGTGCCAACTTCTTTTTATTCAACTGGAAATGATTCGTGCCAATGAATCACTGTGTTTTTCATTTGTTTCAGTTTTGTCTCGCGGACTTCAGTCGCGCTGCGAACGTGTACACGCAAACGGACGATGTGCTGCAAGAGCGCACGAACACGCTGACGGTTGGTTGCGTTCGTGCTGGAACGTGCTGCGCGTGCGGCCGTGCGGTGTGCGTGCGCACTGTGCACCACTGTGCACCACTGTGCACCACTGTGCACCACTGTGCACCACTGTGCACCACTGTGCACCACTGCGCACCGCGTCACCGCTGCTGCAGCTCGTTCACCCGGTTTATGCTGCACTGTGGAACTCTAAATTATAGGGAATCAGCGTGGTCGTTGGTGATCACGTGATGCATGCTGTCTGCGCAGCAATTGCTGTGAGCACGGAGTTTATTTTGCACAGAATGCATGCTTCATGTGATCACCAACCAATCAGCGGATTCCCCACAATTTAGAGTTCGACTGTACAGTGGAATGGGGAGAAGCGTTTCGTCCAGGCACACCGAGTGCGCTTTCAATTCTAGTGGCCCGGAACGTCACTGAAGATGCCGCTGATCGTCCCAATAAACACTAATGCGATAGCAAGTAATGCCGCTGTGCTCGCAAAACTAATTTAAGCACACGCTTTTTTGCGATGGTCTTGCAGGAAGTAATCAGTGGCAGCCGTGCGTACAGCTCCCGTTGGTTCGGCAGCACCGTCGCACTCGCGGACACCGGTGGTGTGCTCGAGTACGCCGACGGCAACGATCTGCAGAGCGCCAAAGTGATCGTGCTGCGTGCGAACGCGCTCGCGCAAATCGGTCGGTGGTTTCCAAGAATACCGCGTTCGTCTGAAAACAATGTGCAGTTTATTTTCAAATTTACGTTTGCGTTGTCGCATCAACACGGTTGGATTGGAAACAATTCTGATCCACTTGGAAACGTATTATCTAGATACACTGCTTGTTGGTTATTTGGTTCCTAGTATGAAGACAGTGCATTCCGTTGTTATAACACACTGTTAGAAACAAGCAAAAGACATGGTATTATAGCGCATTACTGCATTTGTTTATACTGCGCTTGGTTGGGAAGACGCAACATTACCGTGTTTATACCCAAGTGCACTGTCACGTCACCAGACTAGGACATTTGTGGTAAAGAAAAGTTTTACGTTTGATGAAACGACCATTTGGCACGTTTGTTTCAGAGAACAACATTGCCGAATTCATTGGCAAGTTCGCCGCTCGCCCGTACGTTGCTGTGATGACGAACGCAGATGTGCTCACCAAGCACAAGGTAACAAACAACACACGTCTTGCTTGCTCACTCACAGCGCACCACACATGTCCTCAGTGAAGCCTTGTTGTCCAAGCTGTGGGAAAATGAGTATGACCTATTTTTATAAACGTGTCCCACTGAAATGACGTCATGATTCGCCAAACATGCGCTTGCCGTTCACTGCAAACCAAATTTTCCGTTTCGCCGATTTCTTCCCGTACAAAAATGGTGAATGTCGAATCAGCCACACCAAACTGACATTTCAGTGCCTGTACTTTGACAAACGGGCGTTTTTAAAGCAAATGACGTCATTTTAGCCTGGACACGTTTGAATTAATCCACAATACAAACATGAATATTATTATTTGCAGCGTGTGAAACGCCAAACGGAGGACGAGACGACCGACGAAGAGACGCCGGCGGCCGGCGGCGACACGGCCGAGGAGTGCCTGCCCTCCGGTTCGGCGCCGTTCGTCTTCAGCAAGAACGTCACCGGACAGACGTCCGGCTGTCTGCTGCACCTGAGTCGTGTCGAGCTGGTGTACAAGAAGACGCAGGCGGTCGACGCCGCCTTCTACAACGTCACCACGGCCACCGTCTGCGCTGCGTGCGCCACTGAGCGCACCGTGTCAGTTGGGGGGGGGGGTTGGAAATGCAAACGGGTGGCTCACATGGTGAGAGTGCGCCGAGATGCTGATTAGGATTTGAATTGTTTTGCCATTGCACTTGTTTGTTTAAGTCATGCAGAATCATTAGTTGCGCTTAGCTACGTACTAATTGATCCAATGCTGAGTTGTGATCGTGTTGCGTTATGTTCGTTTATTGCATCAGATTGACGCTGAAAGACGCAACGGCAACAGCAAGCGATGGCAGCGCAACGGCGAGCGATTTGGAGTTTTCGTGCGTGTTTCACGTTTAATTCACAGTCGTGCTCTGCTGCACGTTGCTCAAATTGTTCAGCGGCGAATTTCAGTGTTATTTTTCTATATTCTGTTCTGAGTAATTCTCAGTTGCGTTAGGCTTGGAGCTTATGAGTGAGAATATTCTTTCATTGTCAAAGGCAAACGGTCAATGACACAATTTCGGGTGTGGTTGAGGTTCTCTCTCAAGTTTTCAGTAATCTACAAGGATTTCGACGTTTTCCTGAAAATTTATCTTTTTCCAGCATGGAGTTTGTCACTTATGGCGGTGGATACTGGAAACTGAAATCGATGAATCTAACTTCGTTGTCAATCGAGGATAGCCCGATTCAAGGTCAAAAGACTTCTTTTTTGTTATTTTCAACTCGGAACTTTTTATGTTCGTTTCTATCGTTGATTGATTGATTTTATTTGACACATTGTAAGTGTCAGGCATATGCACAAAGCACAAGGAAAACCAGTTTCCAAACCAGCAAAGCTGGCAAAACACACACAGCAAAATTGTGCATGGGTGTCTTTCTGTCGTTGTTTTTTGTCGTCAGCACGCATGGGATTGCAAGCTAAATGCTTGGCTGGCCAGTGGCTAGGCTACACTTAGTTTAATACAATTCTATGTTTTATGTTGATCGACATAAGAAAGTCGCGGGATCGCTGATTTATAGCTACAGAAAGCCACTGAATGCGACATAAGACTCCGATCACTGCTGCGGCCACCCCTTCCTGGAGACTGTCCCTCTCTCTCGTCGCGAGGACATTGGCTCAGCTTGGTGTGGCACTCAGCCGTTCATTTGTTGTTACACACCCACTAAACCACCGGGGTAACCTTTCTTCTGAACGTTCTAGCCTAGAAATTTACCAGTTTACCACTGAAGACAAAAATAGTAAACCAATCACCATTGAACAGAACACTAAACTAGAGCAACGCTCACTGATCACATGCCAAATGCGAACTAGCGTAGCGTTGTTTGCAGAACAACGAAACCAACAAAACACTGAAACGATTTTGTGAAACCATTTAACAGCTTTGAAACGGAGGCGTTAACTGGTGAATTCACGCTAGGATCTCGCTCGGCTGTTCCGGTCGGATCCGGCAAATTTGCTCCGGAATCCGGACCGAAACCGGCTCCATCCCTAGTTCTAGGACTGGTGATGGGGGTTGCAAATTGTCTAGGTTTTTCAGTTTTTTATTCAAATCGGAAACAGCTTTTTAACATTCAGCCCGTCCGTTCAAAACGGTCAGCAAGATGGGCGCCGACAGCGTGCTCGGGTTTAGTTTCGGCTGTGGCATGACGAACACGATCTGGACGGCTCGGTCGACGGCTGCGGACGCCTACGTGGGACTGCGTTTTGTGAACATGCAGGTTAGAGCTGAGAGCTCGCCAACGGCTACTGTGTGTGTGTCGAGCTTGATGAACGCTGATTGTGGCGATGCAGCGAGGCTGCTGTCACTGTCGCGTGTTGCAGATGGAGCCGTTCCACGCGCACGCTGCGTTCACGGACAACGTCGACGACTGCGTGCCGCTGTTCACGGTCGGCTCCTGGATGGGCATCATCGTCGGCCTGCTGCTGCTGTTCGTGCTGCTCTTCGGGCTCGTCATGATCAATCAGCTGTCCGTCAATGATCGCTTCGACGATCCGAAGGCGAAACCGCTGCAGATCAATGTAAAGGGAGAATGAGGCGCAGTTGAGAGGCGAGAGGGAGATTTGGAAATAGACGTTTTAGTTGGCGTTGGTGTTGTTTCCTGCTGGTTGTGTTGGTGCGTTTAGGTGGCATTGTCAGTGTCAAGCTCAATGTCGTTTTGTGATTGCACTAATTGTGCGGTGTTGTGAGTGTTTTCTGTGAAACGTTTCCAATTTTATTGTTTCATTGTTCATTTTTCGATCAATCATTCAATCCAAATGATTCATGAACATTATCATTCCAGTACTTTGCTGTTATTTATTTATTCATGTCAATACTGTGACCAGGCAAAAGTTTAGAAAATTTTAGTTACATTTATTTACAGCTGTCCCGTTTCATTTAGTGAACAAAGATACATTAAGCAGCGACAAGAAGTAAAAAATACACGTTCAAAAGTACCAATGATAAAGAAACGACAACAAACCCACATGTACAGTCCATCTGACTAATACCGTATTACCCCCAATAAACCCCCATGGGGGATTAATACGTCAGCGACTTTTAGGGGTGGGGGTTTATTGGTGGGGGGGGGGGTTTATTTACAAAAAAAATTCTAGGGGGTGGGGGTTTGTTGAAAAAATGGCAAAAATACATTGCATGGCAGGCAAGAAAGTCGCAGAAACTTCTACTCTACATAGAAATTTTCTTTTATAACAGCCTTTTGTAATGAAATTACTATTAACTCACCCATTTGGGGCCTTTGGTAGCACAATTTCATCATTTTCACTGCAACCAGCCACTGAATTCGCTGGGTATGTGTTTCAAACAGGTCTCCAATAATCCCCCATGGGGGATTATTTGTGGGGGGGATTATTCGGAAACTGGTCGGGGGGGGGGGGGGGTTGGGGTTTATTGGTGGGGGGGGGGGATTAATGGTGGGGGGGGGGTTTGATTCGTGGTTGCGTGCAGTTGATGAATGCATAAGGTGCAAACCAAACTCCGCCTCCACAGCAATGCCTGCACAGATGCATGCATCAGCTACACGTGTGTGCAACCAACGAACCAGCTAGTAGTATCTATTAGCCAGATAGTCTGTATCGTATTCCTTAAATAGAAAAAATCTGACCAGTTTTTTGCCATACTTCGACTAGCCGTTTTCCACAAATGGATACAGACACCGAAAAAATCAAAAATAAACTGGAAACAAATAAACTGATTTCGGGACAAATAACGCCACTTGAATCAGACAACCGCAGGCAGTCTACTGTCTGAACAACTCGATCACCGGATCTATCGGCTCCTCCGTATTCGCCTTCTTGACCATCGTGCTCGTGCCGCGAGGACGGTCTGCCGGCTCTGCGCGTTCCTCCTGCTGCGCATTGCACTGTTGCCAGCGTTGCTGGCCGCGCAAGTCGTGCCCGCCGAACACGTCCGTGCAAACGCCCTCGACGCACAACGCGCTCGAGCCGCTGCAGGCGCGCGCGTACCGCTCAAATCCGCTGCAATTGCCGCCCTCGCGAATCCGCGGCAGGCAGCGGCCGGTCGCGGCGTGACAGAACAGAAAACGGCCGTTTTCACAGTCGACGACGCCGCTGCGGCTGCGGTCGGAATCGTCCAGCTCCGGCGCACAAACGGGCACATCCGCGTACGAGTAGCGTCGCTCGTACGATTCGTGCGCGTGATACGCGTCTGAGTGATTTGCGTTGTTCCCGTCACTTCACAGAGTTTTCTGGCCTGATTTCACACCACCGTCTGCACTGAATCCGTGACAGACCAACCCTACGTTTGGTGGCATACCCACTCTTGCGATGCCCGCACCAACCTACCGACGTTCGTCAACGTGCCAAAGGGGCGCATCTCGCTCGCCGCATAGTGGTACTTCGAGCAGGCGGCGTGGTTCGGCGCGTACAAGCGAGCACGCGCGTTCGCGGCGTTCCGTCGGCGGAACTGCAGCCAGAGGCGGTCGAGCGCGGCGTGATGCAGCCAGAAGACAAAGTCCTGCGCCGAGAAGCCGCCGGCCACGTCGGCCATGCTGCCGCCGACGAACTCGTGCACGAGACGATTGGCCGTCTCGAGACGCACGTCGACGCACGCCGTCAGCGCCGTGTAGGACGGGCGCGACAGCGCGTGACGCACGTCGGCGGCGCTCAGCGGCGAGCCCTGCGGTGCGATCGTCGCAATTTAGCACTCCAACAACAACAAACGCTCGCAGAGAACATCGGCTGAATACGGCATGAGCGTTGATATTTGAGCTGTCCAATGCAGAAAGCTCAGTAAACACGCACCATCAGTCAAGTTGCCAATGGTACTGCAGTTTGAGTATGGCACGATGATTGGCTGTATACGGCCGATGAGACTGCGTCGTCATATTAGGTCACCGATTTCTAGCACCTCTGCGCCGTTGGGGACCGATGCGAAGTGGCACGAACACCACTCACATTCGCATGTAGCGTTCGACGCCACCTAATGCGCTCAGTGTCCAATGTCGACACTAAACAGGTGCGCGTCCTCAGCAACAACTGCCCCCCCCCCCTCGAGCAACCTTGACGCCGACGTCGCGTGTCAACGGTTGCCGCTGGAGCACCGGATCGGCGGTGACGTTGCGCAAGTCGAGCTGCGCCCGTGCGAACGCGCCAGACGTCACAATGCCGTGCGCGTTGCCGAACACCGGCGGCGTCCAGACGACGCTGTCCGCTGGCTCCGGCAGTGCTGCGTCCAGCGTCGAGTCCCAGTACGGCAGACCGGGCACACCGCGCACGTCGCGCAGCAGCGCCAGCTCGAACCTGAAGCAAGCGATTTGTAGGGCAAGTAAAACGCACAAGGTGCACACGATTTAGGCAACCGGTACGCGCAGGTTCGGAAAACACGGACACGCTTGGAAACTCAGGTAGAACGTGTCTTTACATGTTTAGCGTTTTTTGTGCTGCTTTGATTACAGACGAGTTACTATTTTTTTAAATCTTTTTGATGCAACACAAAACAAATCCAGTCCAGAACTGATAGAACTGAATAAAGAACAGATCACTAGAATGGTATTAAGGACAGTTCAAACGTAGCCAATCAGCTTGTTGCGAACGTATGTGTGATGTTGCTGCACAAGTCGACACTAGATCAACACAAAAAAAACAGAACAAAAAAAAGCTGCGGCGATACGCTTCTGCGACGCTGCACGGTTGCTGATTGGCTGTGTCATGGAGCTTCGACTAACCAGCGTGATTGTGGAAATTCAAAGAAATATTTACAAGAGTTGCAGAAAACTACAATATCGACGAGACAAAACAACACCAGGCGTCATAACAAACGCGCCAAAGATAGCACAACATGAAACATCACAGCATCATCAACCAGTCTATTAGCATCATCCGGTGAAG
>JASANC010000872.1:0-10285 GCA_030248135.1 Theristus sp. LFF4_11 | reverse complement strand
ATTGCATACGTCAGTATGAACGGGCCTTCAGACAGAGTCCGAAAATAAGAGCGGCACGTAAAAACGTTGACAAATTGACGCGCACAATCACGGTCGACCGTTGTTGCTCATTTTTGGGTTCTGAGTGTTCAGATTTTTAAAAACTTTCGAAACTTGTTTACGCAAAACAATTTTGTTTGCCAGTGTTTCAGATATGTTTTTACACATTGTAATCGAAAAAAGCTTTTCTGCAACGAAAACAAAACAAGAACGTAAAGCAACGTGGACTGACGACCTGTGCACAGTTCAGTGCAAGCCATTCGATTATTGAGAACGAACTCCTGCAGGACGGCGCCCACACCGACGTACGGATGAGTCGCCTTGTAATGGCTGTATGGGGCTCCTAGATGAGCAGGAAAACACGACTGAAGCTTATTCATCCTCGCAGAAAAACAACACGCAACGCTTCCGCAAATGATTCGCCTATGATTTACGTAACGTTGCGATTCGTACAGTGATTCACTTTACGATTCACACAACGTGTGTGTCATAAGAAAGCAGCCACAAGTCGCGTGAGACATCACGTGTTGTTTCCTCATTAATCGTAAAAAAAAACAGAGAAACCAAGAAATCGTTTCAAAAACTAAAAAAATGAAACATCTTTTAGTTCGCTACGTTGGAAAAGCCACTCGTTTACTTTTCTGACACATGTGCCACCGATTGCTAAGTGCGCCATCATCGCCAAATTTGCCCGCGCAGTTTCCGAGACCCTCGTGTTGCACCGTGTGGTATCCGTCGCCGCTCCAGCTGCGAAATAAGAATAAGAGCGACTTTTTGAAAATTTCCCCATGTGCCTCCCACCTCCAAGCACTAGAATGCAAAGTTGTTCAAAAATCTACCGTAACCGGACCATTCTGGGTGCTGATTTCGAAAACCACATTTTTTTATATTTAATTTGACTACATTTAGAGCCCGATATAGCCAAAAACTGATTTTTAGCCTAATTTTTCAATCTTCAGAAAATTTCCACACAATCTTGAGAGTTGCAAGAACTCCATTGCGAGCGAAGCGGTTTTTAAACGTTTTTTGTAGACAATCGCTTCGTAAGCTGTTTAGTTTCACTCTCTAGAAGTCGAGTATAGGTGTACGCGGGTCGTCAGCCGCCCAAGATTCCATTTGGGCCACTATCGTCTTTGCCGCAAACAAGCAGACCGCAAGAACCGCTAACGACTGGACAGCAAACAACCGAGCCTCAATCGACAGCAGGACAAACAGACCGATCAAGATACTCAGCCTTGGTGACTGGCATCACATCACCGTCCGGCGTCTCCCACTGCCAGTTGCCAAACGGCTCATCACTGAAGTCGCGTTGAAGCATTCGAATGCGTGTCCAACCGCAGCCCGGTCGCGACTACAAACATAATCAGGAAAGTCTTAAGGCGCATTCATATTGCAGTATTTAGTGACCGCACAGCTACTACTGCAACATGAACGCGCCCTTAGGCTGAAAACAGTACACACTCTGTTGTGTAACACACGGCAATGTTGCATGCACTCGAGTTCAACGGAGCTCGATGCAAATGCGACATTGATTATGGCTGCCACCGCAGTCGCACAATCGCGCGGCGGTGCACACGCACGATGACCCGTGCGGTGAATACCGCATACATACCGTAAAGTCTTGCATATAAGGTTCCTCCCACTTATAAGACCCCCACCCAAAAGTGGGCGGAGTGTCACACGGCGGGAAACCAAAAAATTCAAAATTTTGACTTGGTCAAAATCCTACCCCGTTTATAAGGCCCGAAATTCCTAATGTTCGCTTTATAAGACCTCCTCCCACTTATAAGGTTGTCACACGAAATTCCACTTTTTTCAGAAATTTTTGATTTTCAAATTTATATAAGGAGACCTTATATGCAAGACTTTACGGTACTGTATGTATGTGCGCGTGCGTGTTCGTTCATGACTGTGTGGTGAGCAAAGTGCACTACATACGTACACGTATCTGCAGACAATGAAATAAATGCCAGTTTTTGCAAAACAATGAAGTGGAACGACGGAGAAAAGAGTCTGCTCTACCCAAATGCTGAGCAGCTTCGTTTGCATCAGTTCTTTGTCAGGCATCACAGCCATCGATGCGCCCTGCCAAGCCGTCGCACACAAATCGTCTGTGAATAAAGCAGTGACCGAATTCGGCACAAAGAAACAACTGCCTCTCGCAAATTTGTAGTAAGTCGCAACCGCCTGCACGTTGTTGTCCGTGCAATAGTCCGCTGTGGTCAGGAGCACTTTGAAAATCAGCACAGCAGCTATTTCAAGGGGTCGAGACGAGTATGTTGTCATTTGCATGGTTTTAGGTTTGTTTGGTATGCGTTTTTTTTGAAATTCTGCATCACGGTAATGTAAATGTCCCAAGTGTTGTTCGGTATTTTGTATGCCGCGATGTCTGGAACGGTATCGATGTCCGTCACGGTGTCCTGTCCTGAAAATATAAACAGGTATCCCACACAGAAAAATAATGCACATGTAGATGCACATGTTGGCGCACATGATCGTGCATTTAGTCATGCAAAAAAAACCTATTCTGTTCTATTCCTGCGCCATTCGGATTCCTAATTCTATCCCAATCCTTTACCAAATCCTGTTCCTATCATTCCTATCATAGTCCTATTTCAAACCTATTCCAATACCATTCCTATGGATCCTATCCTAATCGTATTTCAATACTATTCATATCCTATTCCACTTCCAAATCTATTTTTATCAATTTTGCTGTACGGAACATGCTAGCTTACCGGAAACCGTTTTTCATTTGTACAGCATTGCCGAACACTACTTCGACGACAGTGGTTATGATCGTCCAGACAACAAAACGTGCCGACGACGTACCGACCTGCCACTGAGTCGTCGAATATAAATTTTAGAAAAATAATACATTAAAAAGCCGAGGGTGGTACTCACTCACTGCTAATCTGCTAGTGTCGGCCATAATTAATGTCGCATTTGAGTGCCTCGAATTAATTACGTTGAGCTCAGTGGAGCTCGCAGTTTCGGCCCATACTAATTGCAGGACGGGAGCGACATTTATGTGTGCACACATGCACAATTTAGTGCGGTGCACTGGTGTGCAATACTATCCAAAAAAAACGCGAACAACAAAACTACACATCGTTGCATCAAAAGGATCTATGTAATCGCTCACGCAACAGCATAGCATCATCATTAATTATATTACCACATACATGGGTTGCCAACCGAATGCTTGATGTTTTGTTACAAACGGGAGATGTCCGCGCGTGTTTTGCGTGTCTCTCGTTTGCACGGTTAACATAAGTCCAAGTACGTGATTCACGTTCGTGTTTTATTTCAAGATAAATATCCGGGGCAAACAGCACAAGTCAAGGCACGAAAAGATATCTAAAAATGCGGGAGACGCATAGAAAGGTGGAATATGGGCTAATAGGTGTAAGCAGTGAGAAACTTGGCTCGACAACTCTTTTCAAGTCTCTGATGTGGTATACTGTAAATTCCCCCTCAGAGACCTACTCTTCGGGGGGAGTGTATTACTAGGATTATCGGCACTGAACCCTAGAGTAGACACTCCAAGGGGGTGCCTCACGCCAGATGCAGTGCGGCT
Organism: Theristus sp. LFF4_11; assembly: GCA_030248135.1. NCBI lineage: Eukaryota > Metazoa > Nematoda > Chromadorea > Monhysterida > Xyalidae > Theristus > Theristus sp. LFF4_11. Next base: position 6,666 of record JASANC010000872.1, on the reverse strand, counting down.
TTGGCCACCCACTGTCAGTGGCGTCGCCTCACTAACACTGGTTACAAAGTGAGGGCTTCTGGTATTCTCACTCCTAGGCTTCTGACTTCCCAGACGTCTCAACGTGGACTTCTTGTTAGCATGAACCACGGAACATGTTATTGGCGTCGCTGTGTTAGCGTCACACATGCGTTAGGGCCTCTCAACGCTTTCCTCCTACCTCTAGTATTACTGAAAGAATAAAAGAAACAATTAAACAAAAGACTGTTGCAGGTAACTTACGGTTTACAGATTTTAGGCGAGGCCAGCAATGTTTACACCTGTCGCTATCGGCGCAGGCAGTGAGTTGTCGCCCAGGCGCCCCTACGTCAGGCGCAGTCCTGGACGGATCGCGTAATCGCCGTTGATGTGGGGCGACCACACGGTACCTTCACTCCGATGTTTCACTTTTATTACGACGAGCCCAATTTATTTGGTGCTTTCGATTTTATTGTGAAGTCGGATGCGAGAAATACAAAGAAAACTGTGGAAGGAAGCAAAGTTAAATGCACAAAAAGATAGAAAACCAATGTGAAAAGAAGAGTTGGGTCCTCCATTTGTAAATTCCCCCTCAGAGACCTACTCTTCGGGGGGAGTGTATTACTAGGATTATCGGCACTGAACCCTAGAGTAGACACTCCAAGGGGGTGCCTCACGCCAGATGCAGTGCGGCTTTGGCCACCCACTGTCAGTGGCGTCGCCTCACTAACACTGGTTACAAAGTGAGGGCTTCTGGTATTCTCACTCCTAGGCTTCTGACTTCCCAGACGTCTCAACGTGGACTTCTTGTTAGCATGAACCACGGAACATGTTATTGGCGTCGCTGTGTTAGCGTCACACATGCGTTAGGGCCTCTCAACGCTTTCCTCCTACCTCTAGTATTACTGAAAGAATAAAAGAAACAATTAAACAAAAGACTGTTGCAGGTAACTTACGGTTTACAGATTTTAGGCGAGGCCAGCAATGTTTACACCTGTCGCTATCGGCGCAGGCAGTGAGTTGTCGCCCAGGCGCCCCTACGTCAGGCGCAGTCCTGGACGGATCGCGTAATCGCCGTTGATGTGGGGCGACCACACGGTACCTTCACTCCGATGTTTCACTTTTATTACGACGAGCCCAATTTATTTGGTGCTTTCGATTTTATTGTGAAGTCGGATGCGAGAAATACAAAGAAAACGTGGAAGGAAACAAAGTTAAATGCACAAAAAGATAGAAAACCAATGTGAAAAGAAGAGTTTAACTGTTGTAACTGGTGTGTGTGGTGTAAAAGAACAAAATAGTTTAGCATCCCAGTTGAGGAAAGAAGTAGGCGCCAGGTGTGGACCTGACAATACACACGGATACAAGTACATAAGAGTAATATTTTTGCACCGCGTTTGTTTTGCTGAAAAGCGAAAAAAGCTTTAAAATTATTTTATAATTTATAATCTGAAGTCACAGCGAAATTCTGTAAACTCTATGCAAAAACAAAGCAATCAGAGACTGCGATTGCAAGACATTGCTGCATGTAGCATTATCGTTGCTAACGTAGTGTACGCACCGCTGTGTACACACCAGCACCAGTGACAAAAAGATATTGTCTTTCGTTAATTTTCACCATTTTTTACCAAACTCTTGTTGATTTGCGTGGGAGTATGAATGTAGGCTAAACCATCCGTCCCGTGAGCCATTGCCTTTGCCATAGAAGGGGACATTGAGTAAACCAATGCCTCTGCGATACACTTTGTCCTGTGCAAACAAGTGTCAGCGATCTAAAGTCTGATTGTTATTTCAGTGGTTTTAGCTTTAGACAAATGTGAAACGAGGGTTGCCATGTGCAACCGAAACAATAAATACCGTATTACCTCTAATAAACCCCCATGGGGGTTTATTTCTTCAGCGACTTCTGGGGGTGGGGGTTTATTTTTGGGGGGGGGGGGTTTATTTTTGGGGGGGGGGTTTATTTGGAAACCATTTTTAGGGGTGGGCAAAATGGCAAAAATACCTTCCATGGCAGGAAGGAAGTCGCAGAAACTTCTACTTTTCACAGAGATTTCCTTTTGTAACAGCCTTTTGTAATGAAATTACCACTAACTCATCCCTTTGGGGCCTTTGGTAGCACAATTTCACCAATGTCACTGCATTCAGCCACTGAATTCGCTAGGTATGTGTTTCAAACAGGTTTCTAATAAACCCCCATGGGGGTTTATTTTTGGGGGGGGGATTATTTGGAAACTTGTCAAGGGGGTGGGGGTTTATTTTTGGGGGGGGTTTATTTTTGGGGGGGGGGGTTTAATAGAGGTAATACGGTAAACGGCGCAAAAATATGGCTCTTATGTACTTGTATCCGTGTGTACCACATCAGAGACTTGAAAAGAGTTGTCGAGCCAAGTTTCTCCCTGCTTACACCTATTAGCCCATATTCCACTTTTTTATGCGTCTCCCGTGATCAGCGGATTGAATTACCCCGGACTACACCAGTTTCTCATTTTTTGTTTTTGGACCAATTTCGCCAATTTCCACGGCCGCTTCGCCCGAAATCGTCACGATTCAGTATCTCGAGTTGCTCACATAAAGGCCCATTCATGCAAGCGCGCGCTGAAGCGCGCTGACGCGCGCTGACCAGCTTCATCATGAATGAAGAAATGAAGCTGCGTCAGCCGCTGCGGCTTTTTAGGTTTTTTGTCCATTCACGAACGCGCGCGCTGAAGCGCGCTGAAGCGCGCTGACCAGCTTCATCATGAATGAAGAAATGAAGCTGCGTCAGCCGCTGCGGCTTTTGATGTCCGGACCCCAAATGCCGCAGCGGCTTGTCTGAAAAATGAAACGTATTTGCATAATTTCTGCGCTTTCAATTGTGATAGATGCAGACCAAAAAGGGAATGAATTCAATTGTGGTAAAATTAAATTAATTGAGGAATACAGTAAGTTTTATTGTGCTGCGTTTGTGAAAGAAACCAACAGATAAAAACAACTGGGCTAAGACGGGTTTCGAACTTTGGCCTCTGTGCTGACAGGCACAACATGTTACCACTGCACTATAGTAGTTGACGGGTAGGAACCTCTCTAGGTGTTTGTTCATTAAATGTCGTTCAGTTTTATCGTTTTGTGCTGTTGTCTGTGTTGTCTCCGTACGTGCTGTTTAGTACGCACTATATACCGCTTCGATTCGTTGTTTTTGCCGTTTCAGTGAATGTTTTGATCTTTTGATTTGTGCAACATTCACTAATCATGTGCTGTCGTTGATGAAACTTTTTTTGCAATGCTCTACACCGTGGCAACGCTAAAAAGGAAAAAGGTTTCACGCCAAACCGCAGTTGAAGAAAACAATTACTTCACATCACGGTGTGGGGTACCGATGTGCGCAGCCCTCAAAACCGGTGTGCAGGCCGCAAGAAATTTATGCGGCGGCACTGTTTCGACACGGGTTTGAGGGCTGTGCACCACTTTGAGGGCTGTGCACCACTTTGAGGGCTGTGCACCACTTTGAGGGCTGTGCACCACTTTGAGGGCTGTGCACCACTTTGAGGGCTGTGCACCACTTTGAGGGCTGTGCACCACTTTGAGGGCTGTGCACCACTTTGAGGGCTGTGCACCACTTTGAGGGCTGTGCACCACTTTGAGGGCTGTGCACCACTTTGAGGGCTGTGCACCACTTTGAGGGCTGTGCACCACTTTGAGGGCTGTGCACCACTTTGAGGGCTGTGCACCACTTTGAGGGCTGTGCACCACTTTGAGGGCTGTGCACCACTTTGAGGGCTGTGCACCACTTTGAGGGCTGTGCACCATTTGCAAGCAACGTGAAAGCAAATTGCATCCTAGAATGTTCAGTCAAATGCAGAAATCGTACAAAATTGTTCATAAAAAACTGTATTTTGCGGTGTAGCTTTCAAAGTTTTTCTTCACTTCGAAAGTCCATTTCACAATTTTTCAATAAATATGCGCCGAAGATCAGAAAACTTTTGGTGTGAAACAATAAAAAACAGTCCAAAAAAGCAAAAAAACATAAATTTCTTGCACTATTTTTATGCTTTGTTGAGTATTCGTATTCTCACTGTCACACTTATTTTGAGACTAATTACGCTATACAATACTGTTCAGAATCTGTCAGAAAAGTACTAAATGATTTAACAAAAAAGTCTTGCAACATTTGTGAAAGATTGTCACTGACAGCAACAATCAGCGATTTTGCACACACAAATTTGATGTCCGGACATCAAATGCCGCAGCGGCTGACGCAGCTTCATTTCATCATTCATGATAGCGCACTTCAGCGCGCGTCAGCGCGCTTCAGCGCGCGCGTTCGTGAATGGGCAAAAAACCTAAAAAGCCGCAGCGGCTGACGCAGCTTCATTTCTTCATTCACGATGAAGCTGGTCAGCGCGCTTCAGCGCGCTTCAGCGCGCGCGTCCGTGAATGCGCATGTGCTCCAAAACTGAAGCGCGCTGACGCACGCTGAAGCGCGCTGTTTTTTTGCTTCGTGAATGTGTAGCAAAGTGAAGCGCGTCAGCGCGCTTCAGCGCGCTTCAACCTCCATGAATGGCGCTTAAGAAAACTAACCCAAAATCCGTGAGAAGCGCATTGAACTACCCCGGACTGCATCACTTTCTCATTTTTTTGTTTTTGAACCGATTTCGCCAATTTCCACGGCCGATTCGCCTGAAATTGTCACGATTTCAATATCTAGAGTTGCTCCCATGAGAAAACTAACCCAAAATCAGTGATCAGCGCATTGAATTACCCCGGACTACACCAGTTTCTCATTTTTTTGTTTTTGGACCGATTTCGCCAATTTCTACGGCCGATTCGCCCGAAATCGTCACGACTTTAGTTATTTAACTGCTATTCCTTTAATTTTTTCAAAAAATAAAAATCAAATTCAAACTCTCAGTTGTGGGTTACCCCTGGAAACTTTTTTATTTGTCAAATAACGGTTTGTTTCACGCGCAGAAATCGCAGATACAATTCAAAATAAGCCTTTTTCGTAATTTTGTTCAAACATGCTAAATTTTAAGCCTCGCGAAGCATCGGAGAAAAAAATGAATGCGAAATTTGAAAATCCCGAAGATTTTTACCCTAGTAAATGTTTTTCTCATGACACTCAGAATTTTCTTCATATCTGAAACTGCGAACACATTTGATGACATTGCCGAAAAAGGGGGTAAACAAGAATAATTTTTTTCACTTTCAGAATTGATAAAATACGCACACAGCGTGTGTAGAAGATCACCACGAAACAATTTCTCGTGCACACAGCGTATCTGTGGATTGTCTACCTGTGTGCCGCAGAAAAAATTCTCAGCTCCTTTTATGCTCACAATGCGAGGCACAATAAGTTTGGAATTTTAGCGCGAGCGACTGACGGGCCATATTATGCCTGCATCCGCTGTCCGCTTCACTCGCGAATGGGCATGATAAACTAAATCACAACGACCTAACAACGGCGAAATCCAGCAGTTAAAAAGTTGCAAAACATTTTGCAATCAAAACAAATACGTAAGATAATTCCAAAAACAAAGTTACGGGGTGCAGACAAAACAAAAAACAAATAAGAAAGTTGTCAGAGTGTAATCAACGAGTCTGGGGTCTTCGTCATGGTATCGAAACTTGTCAGTGGGGTGTGTGTGGTTCTTGAAACCAAGTATTACGTCACAGTTTGATGGACGCTGGTTTAGCTGATTTGCAGTTTGTTGCGTTGAACTGTTTGTCGCTGTTTTTCGAGTTTCGCTTTGCAGTTCGGGAAGATCGCGTGTTGGGCGGCTCTTGAATCACTTATTGGCTTCAGATTACCACGAAAATTTCTATGTGCCTCGTTGACGTTCAACGCCGCAGTGAGACCAATTACGTAAGCTGCCGGCTCTCGATGCTGTCGATTGGCGCGTTCAAGTGACCGGTTCAAGGTGGGTTAAGCGAATGGATGGAACAGGCTGTCCACGGTCTTTTGACGATCGCGCTGCGTTCAACGCGTTGTGGTAGTTCTTACTTAATGCCCCCTTTTGCAACTAGTGTTGGCACGTGATGCTGGTATGATTCCGCTCTTCGCTCGGGACAACATGCCGTCGATTCGTCTGTAGTCGACCGAAGAAGCTGACTTCGGTTCGGTGGTTTCCGGTTGAGCCCTGACTCCAGAAATGATCATAATGAGCTCTTCCTCCACGCCCTGCCTGATGTCAAACTGTTTGTGACCAGGTTAAGTGGCGGCTTGGATCCGGCCTCAGTCCAATGGTAGATTCACATAGTTTTCCACTTTTTCTTGTTTACGTTTTTGCCGGGTTTTACAGTTCTTACTTGTTAGACGAATACAAAACATACAGAAACTAAAAAAAGGGCACATGACTTTTACTGGGTAGAAAAAGCTCCTCGACAACTGCTGGTGTACGGAGTGCGATCATTCCTCGCTGACGACCACACCCACCCGGGGGTTATGATCATCGAAGGAAGTTGGTGGGAATTCCCGACCAAAATGAGCGCGGCGTAACCGTTCGGGTTGACCTTGAACCGCAGCATTACGAGGTACATTTCATGCCCCTCCTTCGATGTCGCGGCTTCGTCCACAAATATCACGTCATATTTGTAGTTTTTCAGCCGATCAACCGTCCAATGTTGAACAGACAACACATGATAATGGTGCAGCAAAGAACACAGTAATGGCAAACACAGACACTCAAT
>JASANC010000871.1:0-13332 GCA_030248135.1 Theristus sp. LFF4_11 | reverse complement strand
ATGTGGGTGGGGTGTGTGCAGAATTTCTTACATTATTTCATTCAATACTGCATTAATGTTGCGTGTGTTTCTGTATTTATTAAATTCCTGAATGCACCACAATGCGATTCAGAAACTGGTTTCAAACAACAAACGCGTGGTTTCGATGATTAGGCCGACGTACTGTGGTTTGCTTTCCAATACACGAACAACAACTATAAAGAGAGACCGTTATTTTCCTTTTCTTCCAATCGAGAAACAAGACAATCAAACTGGTCAAAAGCGAGACACGTTAGACATCGTTAAAGGTTGCGCTAGATGCAGCTGGCCGAGACAAAACGAACCAAAACTAGCAACAAGTGGTGTTTTGCACGCAGCGCCGGCACCACTAAGAATTCAATTTTACGACCGAAACATGTTTGGAACCAAGCGCCAAGAAAAAGCGGAAAGTGAGAGACACACTGCAAGCAACAAACAGCGACGGTGAAGCGTGTGTGTAAAATAACATTTCAATAGCGCGCTTTCCAGTGTCATAGTTGCTCTAGTATTTGGTTCCTGTGTTTCTGGGTATTTTTCAAGCGAGTAGAGTGGAAGAATATGAACCTGTTCAGTCGGTGCATAGTCAACAGCGACAAAACCATATGCATTTTTTTGTTACGCATTCAAAAAATTCCATCCGCGACGTGCGTTTTCGAAAAAGCGCTGTAATCGAAGTGCCGATTATTACTGAACTCGGGTAGCGACTGCTTTTGGCGCGCGTGCAAATGTGATGTCTCTGTTTCAGACTCTTTCTCTTTCGAAACCAGTCGAAGATAAAAAGTGGTAATTGAAAAAAAAACGCCACTTTTGCGTTTCGCTGCCACACCAGAAGAGTGCTTCCACCACTCCCTTGGGCTTTCTTGGGAGCACTGAGTATCGTGGAGTGACTTAGATACATGTGGCAGATTGCAATGTGGGAAAACTTTTGGTAGGAGACCACGGTAACTACCGTATCTACAACATACCATGCATGTATCTTAAAAAATTGCTTTAAAAATAATCCACGAAATGTTGACAAATTATTGGTAAACTGAACGGAACCTGAAACCTATTCTCCTGAAACGGTTCTGATCTTCTGCTAAAATTGTCTAGAGACCAGCCACGGTAGACACCGTAGTAAAAGAGTATTGAGTATTCATATTCGACAGTATGCATATTTATTCCGTTCTGTCGGGCGTCATAAGCAGTTTTATTTCGATCAGAGAGAAAAAACACGTCCACTCCGCTAGGCGTTTATTACTTTATGATTTCCGGGCACAATGCGCACCACATATAAATGCTAAACTGTAGCCCGCAGAATACGGTACATGTATAATATCTATCTACCGTTTTCGGTCTCGACTCGATCTTACTGCGGATGAAAATGTGCGTAACGCCATTTCTTCCAACGATTTCGGTCCAATTTCCCTTTGCTCTCCAATAATTTTTCACGAAGATCACGACGGGGAAAGCAAGATCGTGTCGAGACCGAACACCAAGGATACCGTACTTTGTGACCACATAGTTTTGTCATTTGATTGTTAGTGCATACCCGTGCATCGCTGGCTTTTTTTGTTGTGTGACTTCCGTTTTCAGTCAAACCGCACTTTATCAACTAACCATACAGTCAAATGAGAAAAAATGCTGAGCTTGCTACCATATCCGGTCTCAACACGATGTTGCTGCAAGTGTCGTGAATTGTTAAGAGTGATGATCAGACTATCGGAAACAAAAAACTGAAACGTGTTTTTTGAAATAATCGTCTCCAAAAGAAAAAAACATGTACAGTAAGATCAAATTAGAATACCGTCTTCCGTGATGTCAGAGTTTTTACCTGTTCAACCATTTAACGCGTTTCGTTTTCGAGAGTATAACAACAACAACAAACACCGAGCGAGAGAGAGTGAATAATGAAGTTGCCGTCGACCAATGCGACGTTACGCTGGCTGCTGTGTTCCAGATTCGCCACAATGGACAGCTCAACGAGCGAACCGACCGGTGCGAATTGGGCGGTCGAGGTGTTGGCCGGCCAAAGCAAGGACAAATCACTGAGCGACCCGCTACTGCAGAAACTGTTCCGCATCTTTCTGATATTCACGGACGAATTGGACGCGATCAGCCCGGACGAGACGATCGAGCGCCGTCCGAGCCACGGCGACTGTCTGCTGCGGAGGCACAGGCTGAACGTGCATGAGGTGTGCTGGTGGGGGTCGGCTGCTTTTGGTTTGTCGCCCGGGGAGTTATCAGTCATTTCAAAACTATGCTACAATATGTGTTTGATGTTCGACGTTTGAGACAGATACAGACGTACAATGCAGACAGACTATCAGCGGCTCTAGTCAGGTTCCTACATTAGTTACCTATTATCGTTACATGAAGACCGCGTGCACAAAAGTTTCACGCGTTGGGGAAAAGCCGGACACCAAACCAGACGCATGACGTCATCCGACGTCTTTCGTCAGCTACCGTAACCCAATTTTGAATTCCCGCGGATTCTTGAAACGTTTTTCCTATCCCTGTGTGCAAAGGCATAGAGAACCGAGACCAAAATGAAAGATAATAGTAGATCACCCATTTTTTGAATCACCAGAAAAACTTTGAAAGCTTCTAGTGCGATCCGCCCCTGCGTCAGGGATTGAAAGGATCAGTGTGCCTTGCCCCGGGACCACCGAAGCCCGTCTATCCTCTGGTCTAGTTCTCCGAATAGCACAATTGAACAACTCGAGTGAAATGACATCTTATGGGTGGCAAACTGCCGGAATTACATCTGCACGAACGCAATTCCATTCCGAGCGTATCCATTACAGGTGCGTTTTCTGTGCGGTCTGATCGGCCGTGAAATCGGCCTGACCGACCTGCCATCGACCTCGCTCGACCACTCGCACTCAGCGCCGTCAAGCTCGAGCTCGCCAGCTGGCATTCCGTGGCCGTGCGCGCAGTGTCCCTGTGAACTGCGACGACGCATCGACGACCACCCGGAGATGTACAACTTCAAGGAGTTGATCTGGACGATCGGTCGGCTGTTTCCGGATCGACGCGTCTGCGAGGCCGCCGTCGACTCGCTCTTCCATCGCATCGTCAGTCAGATCATCAAGAAGGTGCGGTGAAACATGAGTTGCTGCATTCTAGTGAGTTGAGTCTGGACAGAGCGGCGATGCTGGACCGTGCTGGTTTGCCTAATTCAAAATCGCCTAAGTGACCCGGCCCTATTTAGGGGACTCGGATCACTTTGGCAATTTTGAATTCCCGCGTCAGGCAAACTGTTTACCTATCCATATGCGCACATCGAGTCTCGGGACAAAAAGAAAAGATCATATATTGTCGACAACGATTTCCTGCATTCAAGTGAGTAGAAACTAGAGCGATGATGCTGAATCTGAATCAAGTGCGTTTCACTTTGCTTCTTTCATCTCCCTCCAAGGGTTTCGTCTACGTCTACCGCAGAGGCCTGCTGCGGAGGAATCGCTGCGAAACGGCGTGGCTGGTCATCGCCCCCGGTCGCCTGTACCTGTGGCCGGTCAACAACGATCGAACGCCGTTGGACAAGGCGCACCGCAAAGAATACACGCTCAACAAAACGTCCACCATTCAAGTGCCAACGGTAACACAAAAATACTGTTTGCTCAAGGTTATCTCACTGGCAAAAGCGGATATATGACGTTGCTTGAGTAGCAACTAACCAACACATTGCCGTAACTTCAACCCCAGCACGACAAGATGTGAAGGCTTATAAGACCAGGGTTGGCGGTGGTTGCGTGAAGTTGGTTTTTGTGCTGAGGAATCGCTAAATTTTGGCGTTTACTTGCATGTTTCGTTTGCACAGTCGAACTAGGGAATCATCGTACCGTAGTTGTTTGTGATCAAGTGTGATGCATGGTTTCTGTGCAGAAATTGCTGTGGGTACGGAGTTTGGTTTGCACAGAAAGCATGCATCACGTGATCACCAACTAATCAGCTGATTCCCGTTAATTTAGAGTTCGACTGTAGTTGCCAGTCGTGCAGTAAAATGGTCCATTAAAATGTGGAAGCTCTCATCATGTTTTACGTAATACCGTATTACCCCCAATAAACCCCCATGGGGGATTAATACGTCAGCGACTTTTAGGGGTGGGGGTTTATTGGTGGGGGGGATTATTGGTGGGGGGGGGTTTTATTTACAAAAAAATTCTAGGGGTGGGGGTTTGTTGAAAAATGGCAAAAATACATTGCATGGCAGGCAAGAAAGTCGCAGAAACTTCTACTCTACATAGCAATTTCCTTTTATAACAGCCTTTTGTAATGAAATTACTATTTTTAACTCACCCATTTGGGGCCTTTGGTAGCACAATTTCATCATTTTCACTGCAACCAGCCACTGAATTCGCTGGGTATGTGTTTCAAACAGGTTTCCAATTAACCCCCATGGGGGATTATTTGTGGGGGGGGGGGATTATTCGGAAACTGGTCGGGGGTGGGGGTGTATTGGTGGGGGGGGGGATTAATGGTGGGGGGGGGGTTTAATGGGGGTAATACGGTATATTCTTAGCGTTATTATTTACGCAAAACTCTTTCCCATGCGCAGTATGTTTTGGATGGAGGACAACACACTAATTCCGGACACAATAATTGTCACAGTCAAATTCGAAAATAACGGCAACTAATAAGAAAAGTTTGTGCGCGCGCGCGCGCATTTTTACGACTGATCATGAAAAAAGATCTTGTAGCCATCCATAGTTACACAGTTTTGATAGAACGATTTACGCGCCGAAACACAGGAAAAACGGGAGGCCTAGAAAATAATATTTATCTTTTTATTAGATCCCCGCTTATTCTTGTAAAATCAATTTATTTTTCACGCGCACAAGACACCGCAATCAACCAGAAGACTATATCTTTGACAGGCAATATTGTAAAGAGATCGGTCGGGTGGGTACTGCAGAGATAGAGAGAAAGTTTGTAAGCTTAAGAAAATGTGTGGCAGTTTTTCTACGCTGTTAAAAGAATCGGATATGTCGATTAAACTGCGCTTCAACCCAATCGCGCGTTTTTTATTGTATCATGAAATGTGACATTTCACCAATGCAGCAGCAACGTGGGAGCGGGGGCTTTGTATCCAGAGTCGGTATGAGGGCTCATTTCTAAATTAAATAATCAACGTTTAATTGAAGAAGAATGGGGTGTGTGTGTTTAATCACTAATTGCAGTTCGCTTAACTTTTAATTATTCAAATTCCAACGCATAAAGTTGTGTATGAGCGGTATCTTTTATTTGAAACAGACCGGACAACGATTACAAAAATGTAAGAAATATTCAATGTGTCGAAAGTATCAGTCAAAAACCAAGAGTGTCCAAAAAGCCTAACTGTCTAACTAACTCCTAACTCTTTTTTGAATCGAAAGAGAGAGCTGCTTTTATAGCAGGTTGTTGTGTTTACAACACAAACTCACATCCAAAGGTAGACTACGCATTCTGAAATGTCAGCATCCAAAAATAGCACAAAATCAGACAAGATCAGACAAAAACCATTAAGTGGACAAAATCAGACAAAAACCATTAAGTGGGCGAAAATAATCACGAAAAGCCTGTAAATGTCAAACATAATTTAAATCAAAAAAGATACAAAGTAATAAGCACATTATAGCATAAGGTATCAATATACCCTCATAAAACAAAATAGCACGTCTGTACACTTTCCTGAATATTCTTTAAATCAAAAAAGATACAAAGTAATAAGCACATTATAGCATAAGGTATCAATATACCCTCATAAAACAAAATAGCACGTCTGTACACTTTCCTGAATATTCATGTTGCACATTATAAAAGTATGTACAGTCACATCACGATGATTGGTTACAAAACAATGTATGAATGTAACATAGTAATTGGTTACAACATAAAGAAACAGTAAAACATACTGATTGGCTGTACAAGCCGATTGGCTGGAATGTATAAAGTACACACATAAGAATTACATCACACAGATATCATGACAGACGGTTACCTTGATATAGACGTACATGTGTGCTTGTGTGTTTTTACTTGAATGGGGTTGTACGCACGTTACTTTTACTATACGTTTTACTCACACTGATAGTAAATTGTGGTTGTCGGTATAAATTAGTTATGTAAAAATTGGTTGGACTATTGTTTGGTTTTTGATTAAATACAAAACAATTGGACGTGTTTCTTCACAATCTTCTTAATAAATACTCATATACGTTACACACCCAGGGCAATTTGTGTGATGTCCTCATCACCGTAGCTCGAAATTGGCTGTAGCATTTTTTCACCGGTTTGTGTGACGATTCTTATGCAAAAAAGGAGTCTGGCCAGACCAGGTAGTCACTGTAAAAAAGATCAGTGATACCAAAATAACGTCACATTTTAAATCATTTTCAACATATTTTTTTCTCTCTTTTTGACATCATTTCTTTTATCATTTTCAACATATTTTTTTTCTCTTTTTGACATCATTTCTTTTATCATTTTCAACATATTTTTTTTCTCTCATTTCTTTTTGAGTCGAACAACTTTTTTATTGCCCGAGTCTACTCTCGTATTTTTGTTTTAACACTCTTCATATATTTTTTTCTCTTTTTGCTTTATTTTTATTTTGCGACCGCGGTTGAGCTACTCCTCTTCTTTCTGCGCCCTGTTGCCCGAATAATCACGCAGAGATAATCGAAGTAAAAAAAACGAATTCGAAAGTGCGAAGTACACGTAGAAATGTATGTAAACAGGGATGTAACCTTTAAAAATAAAATGTGTTTGAGCAACATTGAGTCATATGACTGTTCGACCTGGTAATTAATGACTAAAATGTAAATGCACCGGTATTTGTTATTTAAAAGATCATTGATATGCAGGAGAAAAATTGTGATTTTGACGGGATGTATAATGATTAGGTAAGACTACAGTATAATGTCATGACCGGTATCAATTGCGAATGTAAGGATCATGATCAGCATATCAGCAGGTAATTTTGTGATTGATGACCAAAATAGTAATAGACACACAGATAAAAATGACCAGACTAATTGTGACAAAGGAAACGGACATAAAAGTGTTCATAAACAGTAAATCTGTACACGTATTGAGGTACTGCGATGCCTAGTTCGTGATATAAATTGTGATATGCAAAGTGTCAAAAGCAAATAAATGAAATAAACGTTGCGCAAGTCAATGAATACTCAAACGATGTATATGCATAAGAAATCAATTAATATTTGAATAATTGATAAAATTAATGCAAAATATTTTCATAAAGAACAGACAAGAAAAATTCTCTCTTTTTTTTTTGTTTTTGTTTTTTTTTTTTTGTTTTTTTTTTTTTTTTTTTTTTTTTTTTTTGAAATATTATCAAAAGAAACAGCAATTTCAAAACAATCAACATGACATATACCTGTATACATTTGTTTTAACCGGATTTTAATTTTTGACCCATAAATCGTTGATTAATTAATAAGCTCGAATTATGACAATTGAAAGCAGTGTGTAAAACAAGCAGAGATCGAAGCATCAACCGCTGACGAGGTCAATGTTCAATATAATGGAAAACTAAGAAAAGTGAGACACAAACTTATAAGCACACAAATAAAAAAACACAAAGGTTGTATCAACGCACATATTGAACCAATGACATCAAAAACGTAACAAGTAAGGAAACCAAATAAATGCGCAATGATGAATGGTTTTGGCGTGAGTGAGGTATATAAATATTTTAGTGTTTTGTAGTGAGCAAATTAAAAAAATGCAACCCTGTTTTTGTGAGCTAAAAGAAAATTCTGTGGTATTATGAACTATTGATTGAAATCTACTTGGTGTATAAAACTTGGTTAATCTGAGAGCAATAATGTCGACACCCTGTTGACTGTAGTCGTGTGTTATTTGTGGCACAACGATTTGGCGGTGTTGATCATTTGCATTACGATTTCACGGCGGCTCATGGAAGTGTGTTGCTGTGAATCGGTCGATCCGACTGGATGACGAATAGCCCTGAGTTCCTGCGGCTAGGCGTGGTGCGGATCAGCACATAGTGGGCGTCCGAACGTGGCGCGGTGCTGCACGGTTGGCGACCGAACGTGGCGCGGTGCTGCGGGTGGCGACCGAACGTGGCGCGGTGCTGCACGGTGGCGACCGGACGTGGCGCGATGCTGCGCGGTTGGCGACCGAACGTGGCGCGATGCTGCGCGGTTGGCGACCGAACGTGGCGCGGTGCTGCGCGGTTGGCGACCGGACGTGGCGCGATGCTGCGGATGGCGACCGAACGTGGCGCGGTGCTGCGCGGTTGGTGACCGAACGTGGCGCGATGCTGCGCGGTTGGCGACCGAACGGTGCGGGACTGCAGAGAGTTATCGGCCAGACGATGGCGCGTGTGGCACTGGTGGCGACCGGACGGTGCGGGACTGCAGAGAGTTATCGGCCAGACGACGACGCGTGTGGCACTGGTGGCGACCGGACGGTGTAGAAACAGCTTTGTGCGCATTCGTTGACAGAGCGGTCCCATATTGGTGAACATCGGATGTCCTGTTCCGAGAATGGCAGTGACACGGCGAATGCGACCCATTTGTCGTTCCTTCTCATTGCAACAAATTCACAGAGTCGGCCAGGAATGTAGGAGCGGGTGAGCAGTTTGGTGAGTGTTGGTGGTAGCCGGCAGATGGTCGTGTTTGGAAAGTCGATGAAAACTGTTTCGGGTGGGACCAGATCCATGGCCATTGTTTTGATTGATTTCACGACAATTTGCAATTGGTTGTTCGCGCGGTAGATCACACCTGATCCCTGTATGGGAGAGAATTGCATGTTACCTGGATGATCGGGTTTGATGCGGTCAGGTGCTTTGTCGGGATGGAAAACAACTCGATGTCACATCGTCAGCGGGCGGACCGGCGTCCGATGCGAACTGGGGATTGAGACTAAAAGAGATTTACAACAACGGTTACAACATAAAGTCACAACACTATCAACACAATAAGGTCAACATTCAAAGATGAAAAGGTGCATGCTTACAACATCAAAATGCATTTAGTACCTGATGGTTTTTACTGTTGGTGAATGACTGTGGTTCTGGCGGTTTGATGTGCTGTTTTTATTGAAGCGAAGAGTTGGCTGTTGCGTTGTTTTGATGAAGCAATGGATTAACTGTTACGTTGTTTACGAAAAGTTGGTGCAGTTGATTTTGACGTTATTCAGTTGACGGGATTCGGCTGTCGGTTTTGTTGTATGTGGAACGAGTGATTTTGTCGACTGGAAAAGAAAATTAACATTATCACTTCACAAGCAAGGAAATTGTTCATGCAATACTTTACATTCACGCTCACACGACATTCATGCATACATTCACATGCTGAATAAAACGGAAAAAAAATTGTGCGTGGTTGGGTTTTTTGATAAAAAGGTAAGCATGGCAAGGTTGTCGGTTGCGAATAAAATAAAATGTATGATATTTGGGTGGTGAAAAAAATGTTTTAATTTTCTGGAATCCCTGTGGTATAGCATGGTTTAAGGCGGTCTTTTTGAACCGTCTGTACATGGCCGTTCGTATTGATTGGTTTAATTTTGATGTTATACTCATCGACTCTGATGACCCTGTATGGTCCCGTGTATGGTCTGTGAAACTTTTTTGGTTTGCCTTTTGGCACGTGTGGATTGTGTAACCAAACTCTGTCGCCTTCGTGGAACGTCATGTTAGTTGCTTTCTTGTCATGTTCGTGTACTCCGAACAAGTATGTCATTACGGTCACGGTGGTTTTGATCGTGGAACAGAGGAAAGCGGTTGTTTCATACTGAATGTGGTTGTATCGATAGAAATGTATGATTTCATGTGTTTCTTGAAAGTCTTCGTGTATTTGTGGTTTACACGGATGTGATTGTGGCAGTTTCCAGAATGTGGCAGTTCCGGGTTGAGTTGAGCAGAACATTGGCATGGGCGCGGCTTGAGTGACTGTGAAACTGAGCATCATCCAGAATATGATTAGCGTTGTGATAACGCAAAGAGCTGTGAGCACGAGAGATGGCATTCGGATGTGGAATTCCGTGAAGGTCCCTAATGTAGGTGCACTAGCTGAGCGTTCTTTGGTTGCGTGATCCGCCGTAGGGTTGTGCTGTACGTGTTGTGGCTTGTCATGGCTATGTTCGGACAAGAGATCGAATGTTGATTGTGTCCGATAAAGTTGGATTTCTGTGCTTGGTTGTTCTATTGTGTTTTTGCAAGATGCGTTACTTGGTGGAACGGTTTGCCGGTTTTGCAGTTGTGGTGGTGTCGATTTAGATCGGGCAGGCGATTGAGGTGGACTTGTTTGTGGCGTGTGGATGTCGATCGATTTAGTGTGCCAGTTCTGTTGTTTTAGCCACTTGGCTGTTGCACATTTTCTTGGGCCCATCTCTTCACCGTCGAGATCAAGCGTGTTCGGGCGTGGGATTTTTTTGGGTATTTCGTGTTTTTGCTTTTGTGCTGTGTTGTCGTTTTTTCCAGCGTGTTGTTTCTTTGCTCCTTCGGTGTCTGACAATACGTATATGACATGTTGGATGTCGGTTGGTTCATGTGACTCGATGGAGCGAGTGTTTTGCGGTTGTGTAATGGCTGATGTGCGTGCGGCCATCAAAGCTTGTTGTTCTCGTATTGCTTCTTGCATATTTTGTGTCACGGTGTCTTGCGCGATTGAATTCACTGTGTTTGTTTGTATGTGACGTGGTTGTTGTGCATGTGTGTCGGCTGATGTGCGTGTTGCCGGTGGTAAGTTTTCTTGCTCAACATATTGCAGCGTGTGTATGACCGGGCGTGGGTTTGTCCACTGTACTGCTGGCTGGCGTGTGTACGTCACAGGTGTCGTGGTGTGGGGCTGTCCCTGAAAAACAGCGGTATTGAAACGTGGAGTTGGTGTCCAAGTTTGGTTTGTGTGTGCGTTTTGCCCGTTTGGCCAGGCAGCTTGTGGGTTCCATGGTGGTTGTCTAAAGCTTTGCGAGTTCCAAGGCGTGTTGGGCAATTGTGTGCGACATACTGCTGCTCGGTGGCCGACGCGATTGCAGCGAAAACAACGTAGTTGGCCGTTATTGGTGACGCGATTGGTCTGCATGTTGTTGCGTGGCGTGAATTGTCGCGGCTGAAAACGAGTGGCAGGCCCCTGGAAACGATTTTGTGTGTTATATCGCCAGTTATTATTGTTGTTCATGTTTCTGTTGAACGTGTTCGTGTTGCGTGGTGGGTTGCGGTTTGTCCAGTTTGTGTCCTGATTGTTGAACCGGCTGCTGTTTTCAACTTTAGCTACTGTGTCGTCCAATTTGCTGATGAGCTGACAAATCAGGCTCTCTGAACGGTCATTATGTTGTGTCTGTGTTGTGTTCAGTGTATGAATTGTCGGTTGTGTGATTGCACTGTTTAATGGAATTAGGCATTCCATCTCCATAGCCCGATCACGCGCTTCGGCAAATGTTGGTGGGCCAAACATGGCCACCTGCGTTTTGATTGCTGGATGCAGTTTTTCTAGAAAGTTGTCAAGCATCAGACGATCACGTTGTTCGTTTGTGAAGTTCGTGCCGTATGCGAGTTTGACTAAACGTGCTATCTCATGAGCGAATTCACTTGAACTTTGATGACTGTCATGTTTAAGCTGCTTGAGCTCCGCAAGATAAAGTTTGCGCGCACTTGGTGGCGTGAGTTTTGCGGTTAGTGCAGCAAAAATTGTGTTGATGTTGGCTTTGTCATTTTCTGACAGTTCATCAAAAGTGGAACGCGCGAAACCTTTCAAAAATGCAGGCAAAATGTCTGCTTGGCGCGCTTCTGTCCAACCGTTAGCCTTCGCGACGTCTATGAATTGCGACTGCCATTGCGCGAAATTTTCGGTTTTATACCCGTGAAATGGATGCAGTTCAGAAGTGATTGTTTTAATCGTGGATGCAATGTTTTGCTGTGCCATCACTGCGTTGTTGTTTTGAATTCGTGCTGATAAGTCTGCGAAGTTGTCACGTGTATTTTTGCTGTTTTGGTTCACCAATTCGAGTAATTGGTTGTGTTCGCGTACTACTCGGCGGAGTGTACGATCGTCAATCTGAATGGTATGCTCTGCTTGTGAAATTGATTGTGTTTCTGGATCGTGCCTGATTGGTGCCGTGCGAATAGTAGATGCTGGTGAAGTTTCACTACGTGGACGTCTGTTTTCGTTGTTGTCCCTAACTGGTGAATGATTCACCGGCATATTCAAACATACCGGCTAAACAGTGTGTGATGAGATGAAGTGTTGGTGTGTTGCGGTATTTCTGTGTGTGAAGGTGCGTTTGTGCATGTGTGCCGTGTGCGGCGTGCGTGTGGTGTTGATTTGAAGTTTGTGGTGTTTTTGTTACTTTCTGTTGTTGTTCGACGTATTTCGCTTGCGAACAAGCGAATTCAAAGAATTTGTGGAAACAAACAGGGATCACCACCGCGGCCGAGCCGAAGCTGGGTTACGGGGCAATATAAGCAAAAAAAACAAAAAGTCCGTGTGTCGTGTGTGTGTCATCAATTCCATAATTTCCAATTTTTAAACGGTCACAAATCAGACGGTTCACTTGTAAAAGGTCGTGTGGTTGGGGCAAAAGATGAAAAATTTGATGGTTGTGAAAAAATACGAGAAGAGAAAATTGAATGTGCGGCGGGAGAAAGAAAGAATCAGGAATGAAAGTGAGCTGGGATCGTCCGAGGTGCTACCATGTAAAAAGATCGGTCGGGTGGGTACTGCAGAGATAGAGAGAAAGTTTGTAAGCTTAAGAAAATGTGTGGCAGTTTTTCTACGCTGTTAAAAAATCGGAAATGTCGATTAAACTGCGCTTCAACCCAATCGCGCGTTTTTTATTGTATCATGAAATGTGACATTTCACCAATGCAGCAGCAACGTGGGAGCGGGGGCTTTGTATCCAGAGTCGGTATGAGGGCTCATTTCTAAATTAAATAATCAACGTTTGATTGAAGAAGAATGGGGTGTGTGTTTAATCACTAATTGTAGTTCGCTTAACTTTTAATTATTCAAATTCCAACGCATAAAGTTGTGTGTGAGCGGTATCTTTTATTTGAAACAGACCGGACAACGATTACAAAATTGTAAGAAATATTCAATGTGTCGAAAGTATCAGTCAAAAACCAAGAGTGTCCAAAAAGCCTAACTGTCTAACTAACTTGAATCGAAAGAGAGAGCTGCTTTTATAGCAGGTTGTTGTGTTTACAACACAAACTCACATCCAAAGGTAGACTATGCATTCTGAAATGTCAGCATCCAAAAATAGCACAAAATCAGACAAAATCCGACAAAAACCATTAAGTGGGCGAAATCGGACAAAAACCATTAAGTGGGCGAAATCAGACAAAAACCATGAAGTGGCGAA
>JASANC010000870.1:0-42196 GCA_030248135.1 Theristus sp. LFF4_11 | reverse complement strand
GCTTTTAAACAACAAACGCGGCGCAAAAATATGACTCTTATGTACTTGTATCCGTGTGTACCACATCAGAGACTTGAAAAGCGTTGTCGAGCCAAGTCTTTCACTGCTTACACAAGGTCATATTCCTCCTTTTATATGCGTCTCCCGCATTTTTAGAGGGGATTATTTGGAAACTGGTCGGGGGGGTGGGGGTTTATTGGTGGGGGGGGATTAATGGTGGGGGGGGGGGTTTAATGGGGGTAATACGGTATATCCCCGTGTGCAAACGCATTGAGTCACGGAACCAAAATGCTTGTTGTAAGCCAAGAGTTTTGTTGCTCTTTGGCTCGAGTCACTACTTGATATTTGGCAGCATTCATTTGTTTTTTCTGCGAAATATTATGCCCGTCTTTATAATGCGCGAATATGACATCATCCGATTCAGCAACTCGGATCATTCCCGGTCGGGCAAAGTCACACGAGTGCGCACACAAACACAGCCCATCATCTCCACATGGGGAAGAATGCTTCGACGAGTGGTCATCTGTTATCTTTTGTGTTTTTAAAACATTGTTCTGGGACTGTAAGCACCGTATGTCATGGTCCGTTTTTGTTATGCGCTCACGGAAGAGGTTATCGAAAAAACACACGTTTGTTGTCAAAAAAATCTGTTGCCCAGCAGCGTTCTCACCGCGTATTGTTGAGCTGAACGTCAATAGAAAAAGACAAAAAACACGAACGTCTAATATTTAAAAAAAGCAACTAAAGCTATCTACAGGGTGGGCCAAAAAAAGGTTCTAATTCTAAAATGCTCTCACTGGCGTGTGCCAAGGTGTTTAGAGCTGAAAATTGAAACACCATTAGAAAAAACTTGGAGGTTTTTCTGACAAATTTTTTTTTCACGCTTTTTCATGCCAATTTATCTTTTTTCTTTTTTTAATTCACACAATTTGTCACTCTGATATTTTTCACCATAGCAGACTGGTTGTTTTCTGCAGTGAAAGATGCAATTCCATTTTCAGTCGTTGATGCCATCAGACGGCAGAAAAGCGAGTCTGGTCTGCCAATTGGTGGGAACATGCGAATAAGTTATCTGCAGTGGTTCTGCAATGTTGTACAAAATTCAATTTTACCCCGCGTGGCGATACATCAGTCCGCAAGTCGGTATGAGCAATGATAAACAGTGAGATTATGGGTGAACGTTGTTTTTTCGTCAAAAATCGCTATTTTTTTGAAAATTACACTGTGAAAATGAACTGCAACGTGTAAACCAAAAATTTTTGATCACAAAAAAGCTCTCAAAGTGTTCTAACAGTGTTCCAAATTTTAAGCCATGAGGTTCTTGCTACAGCTAAATCAACCCTCTGTATTTCACCACATTTGTCGATTTTTCATGTTTTTCAGATATTCTGCTGTAGTGAGTGATAGGGGCAACATACAGTAACAAAAATTTGGTCAGAAAAACTTCCAAATGTTTTCTAATAGTGTTCCAATTTTCAGCTTTAAACACCTTAGCACACGCCAGTGAGAGCATTTTAGAGTTATCTAAAAATGCGGGAGACGCATATAAAAGGAGGAATATGGCCTTGTGTAAGCAGTGAAAGACTTGGCTCGACAACGCTTTTCAAGTCTCTGATGTGGTACACACGGATACAAGTACATAAGAGTTATATTTTTGCGCCGCGTTTGCTGTTTAAAAGCTTGCTGAAAAGCGTAAAAACTTTGAAGTTATTTTTCAATTGTCCTCTTCAGTTTGATCTAAAATCACACCATGTGCGAAAAAATTCTGTAAATTCTGTGCAAAAACAGAAACATCAGAAATTGCAAAATATTGCTGCATGTAGCTTTATCGTTGTTGTTGTTGTTGTTTTGTTGGGATTTTTAGGCGATGTTTTTAGCCAGGGCTAACCCAGAGAAGCGTACAGAACGCCATTGAGTAGGGCGCCCATTGAGTTTTCTCTGTCATTAAGTGCCTACATACCCCTCGGCGGGGCTCGATCCCCCGAGCGCATGTAGTCTAACGCACTACCACCAGGCCACGAGGGTGACAATTGTTGTTGTTGCTAACGTACGCACCGCTGTGCATACAGCAGCACCAGTGCAAAAAGTGTTGTCTTTCGTTGATTTTCACCCTTTTTACCAAACTCTTGTGACAGGATAAACCGGTGAGTCATTGCCACAGAAGGAGACCTTGCGTTCCCCAACGCCTCTGCGATACACTTTGTGCAAACCAGTGTCAGCGATCTAAAGTCTGATCGTTATTTTAATGGTTTTAGTGGTCGCTAAATGCTAGAAAAAAAGCAAATGTGAAAGTTTCATTTGTCTATAATGTACGAGGGTTGCCACTTCCAACCGAAATAAAAATTATCTAAAAATGCGGGAGACGCATATAAAAGGAGGAATATGGCCTTGTGTAAGCAGTGAAAGACTTGGCTCGACAACGCTTTTCAAGTTTCTAATGTGGTACACACGGATACAAGTACATAAGAGCCATATTTTTGCGCCGTTTATTTATGATTTCGGTTGCACGTGGCAACCCTCGTACTTTGTATTGTAGACAAATGAAACTTTCACATTTGCGGATTTCGGGCATTTAGCGACCACTAAAACTACTAAAATAACAATCAGACCTTAGCTCGCTGACACTGGTTTGTCCAGAACAAATTGTATCGCAGAAGCATTGCGGAACGCAAGGTCTACTGTGGCAAAGGCAATGACTCACGGGACAGACGGTTTATCCTGCCACACTAGTTGAAGTTGACACCGGTAAAAAAGGTGAAAATCAATGGAAGACAACTCCTTTTTGTCACTGGTGCTGGTGTGTACACAGCGGTGCGTACGTTAACAACAACGAAAAAGCTACATGCAACAATGTTTTGCAATCTCTGATTTTTCTGTTTTTGCACAGAATTAACAGAATTTCGCACATGGCGTGATTTTAAATTAAATCGAAGAGGACAATTATAAAATAACTTCAAAGCTTTACGCTTTTCAGCAAAACGAAAACGAAAACGAAAGTTTCGGATTCGCTGCCCTCCGGGGATATAGCGACCGCAGGCCACCGAAACCGAAATCGGGCTAAGATCACTGGTGCCCCCCAAGACAGAGCGGGGCTTAGAGGCTGTCCCCCTCACGTGGCGAGGGTATTGGTTCCACGGGATGGTGAGCCGTCCATTCCCCAATCCCACCGGAGTTTGGTACTTTCGGGTTTCCGGAATCGGTGGGGGGCGTGCTTCAAAAAAAAACAAACAAACAAACGCGGCGCAAAAATATGACTCTTATGTACTTGTATCCGTGTGTACCACATTAGAAACTTGAAAAGCGTTGTCGAGCCAAGTCTTTCACTGCTTACACAAGGCCATATTCCTCCTTTTATATGCGTCTCCCGCATTTTTAGATAATATTCTGACTTTTACATAAGCCCCGAAGGTCGGACCAAAATCACAGTTCGACTCAGGTTTTTCATTTTTCGTTTTTAGGCCGATTTCGCATATGCTATTTCTACGGCCGATTCGCCCAAAATCGTCACGATTCAGTACCTAGAATTGCTCACATAAAAAAATAACCCAAAATCCGTGATCGGCGCAATGAATTACCATGGAAAACACCGTTTTCTTGTTTTTCATTTCTGGACTGATTTCGCTAATAAATTCCACGGCCGATTCGCCCGAAATCGTCACGATTCGGTATCTAGAGTTGTTCACATAAGAAAACTAACCCAAAATCCGTGATCAGTGCATTGAATTACCCTGGAAAACACAGTTTTCTTGTTTTTCATTTTTAGACCGATTTCGCCAATTTCTACGGCCGGTTCTCTCGAAATCGTCACGATTCAGTACCTAGAATTGCTCACATAAGAAAACTAATCCAGAATCCGTGATCAGCGCATTGAATTACCATGGAAAACACCGTTTTTTTGTTTTTCATTTCTGGGCCGATTTCGCCCGATTCTATCTAGACACAAAAAAAACAAAAACACCAAACCCCCATCCCCAAACACCCCTTTTTTTTTTTTCTTTTCCTCCCTTTTCGCCAATTTCCACGGCCGATTCGCCCGAAATCGTCATCGATTCAGTATCTAGAGTTGCTCACATATAAAAAACTAACCCAAAATTCGTGATCAGCGCATTGAATTACCCTCGAAAACACCTTTTTCTTGTTTTTCGTTTCTGGACCGATTTCGCCAATTTCCACGGCCGATTCGCCCGAAATCGTCACGATTCAGCATCAACAGTTGCTCACGTAAGAAAACTAACCCAATATCGGTGATCAGCGCATTGAATTACCCTGGAAAACATTTTTTTCTTGTTTTTCGTTTCTGGACCGATTTCGCCGATTTCCACGGCCGATTCGCCCGACATCGTCACGATTCAGCATCCAGAGTTGCTGGCATAAAAAAACTAACCCAAAATTCGTGATCAGCGCATTGAATTACCCTGGAAAACACCCTTTTCTTGTTTTTCGTTTCTGGACCGATTTCGCCAACTTCCACGGCCGATTCGCCCGAAATCGTCACGATTCAGCATCTAGAGTTGCTCACGTAAGAAAACTAACCCGAAATTCGTGATCAGCGCATTGAATTACTCTGGAAAACACCGTTTTCTTGTTTTTCGTTTCTGGACCGATTTCGCCAATTTCGACGGCCGATTCGCCCGAAATCGTCACGATTCGGTATCTAGAGTTGCTCACATAAGAAAACTAACCCAAAATCCGTGATCAGCGCATTGAATTACCCTGGAAAACACCCTTTTCTTGTTTTTCGTTTCTGGACCGATTTCGCCAACTTCCACGGCCGATTCGCCCGAAATCGTCACGATTCGGTATCTAGAGTTGCTCACGTAAGAAAACTAACCCAAAATCCGTGATCAGCGCATTGAATTACTACGGACTAGACCTTTTTCCTACTATTTTTCGCAGCTCAGACAAAATTTGTAAGAGTGAAAAACTGATACCCAATCAAAATGCTACGAACTTTCAAAGAATGCACAATTTTGACTCAAAAAAGTGCCCGGGCAAAAAAATTAACTAAATTTTCAAAAAATACGGATGAAATTACCCTAGGAAACAATTTTGTTCAACTGTGAAAGTGTCCCAGCTAAAAATTGAAAGGGCGAACACTTAAAACCAGGTGAAAACCCTCCGAACAATTAAAAATGCCCAATTTTTACCCAAAAACAGGGTCGGGGTAAAAAATTAACCCAATTTTCAAAATCTCCGGGTGGAATTACCCCAGGGAACATTTTTGTTCGACTGTGAAAGTGTCGCAGGCAAAAATTGAAAGGGCGAACACATGTTGATTACATACCTGAAAAAAAAAGGACAAAGGGAAAGAAGTAACACTGTTTTCAGAATAGGTTTTTCGTGTCTACAGCGTATGAAAAGTAGTCGGATAAAAATTTTTTCGCGGCTCCAAGCACAACTTTGGGTGTTCGTTTCGTGTGCACGGAACCAAGTTTGTGGCTTATACTATGCTCGCAGGACGCAGCGAGCAAATTTGAAAAAAGCGCGCGAGGGGATAACGGCTCATATTATGCGTGATGCGCTCTCCGCTCGCTACGCTCGCTCGCGCATCCGCATGATAAAGTCTGATTAGTTGAATTGTTTGTTTTTTTTGAGTTTGAAACAGGTCTGCGTTGTAGGTTCAACAGTTTCGTGTTTTTGTGGTCACATAAAGTTGGTATGTTCATCTGTTCAAAATTTTAACTGATTATACCGTGCTGGCTCTTCGGGTTTTTATATCAACTCATCCGGTGTCTCAAACTCATCCATCCAAATGTCGACATAATTTTTCACGTCAATTGTCATGCATTATTCTGTTTATATTTTGGAAGTATCTCACACTGATTGTTTTTCGACAGCCGACATTGTTGTTGTTTGACTATGCGGAAAAACAGTGAAATTTGAGCGAAAATTCGCAAACACAACTTGTTGTTGCAGATTATAACGCTTGGAATGGGATGCATGCATATGAATTTGATTAAATCTTCTCACACATGGCAGAGTAGTGAAGGAAAATCGTCAAGGAAACAAAGCTACAATGCAGAGTGACAATGATTTCCTCGAGATTTTCAAGCGTAAAACGTCCCTCCGAAGATTCCCGAAGATTTGCTGCTTCATACGTATGTGTGACAGATTGTCTTTCCGAATACGGATTTTCACTTCATTTTTGGACTCTTGTTTGCAATGAAAACTTATGATAAGCGCTGCGCCCTGTTTTGAATGTTAAACCTCAAGAGGCTATAAATCGAAGATTTATGTCAACAGCAAAGCGTTTCAACATTCGACTCATGGTGAAAATCAGTTCGGCTCGCATGCGTTTGAGCTCAATGATTGCGTTTTTGCGACGAACGCTTCTCTTTGATTTTCTCGGTGGAATTGCTGCCGACGATTTAGTTGGTCGCCTTTTCGCCTGCGAATCTGTCAACTTTGCGCAAGCACAACGATCATGGAGCGTGGAAAGTTTTTCTAAGTTCTTTGGTTCTGGCAAAGATTGCTACAATTTATTGTACATGGTAGGCCAAAAAATGGCTCGTATTCGTCACCATTATGAAACATTGAGCTAAAATTTGAACTGGTCGCGAATACGAGCCATTTTAAATTTGCACTTTTTTGACCCACCCTGTACATACGTATTTACGTTACAAACTTGTAGTTGTGTCGTTTTATATAGTTTCAGTTTTATTGTTTTATTATTCCTATGCAGTGTTGTAGGTCAGGTGCAGCTTATGCTCTTGTTTACTACTAGTGCTTTTGTCGACTGGCAATACTTCCTTTTTTCTACAGAAGTTTAGTTCATTGTAAGCAGCATGTTGCATATGGTACACTCACATGTTTACGCGTGTAAATGTGTGCGAGACACAGATCCATGTGAACAATATGGTTGTCTAATCTGGGATTGTTAGCAGGAAGTGAAGGTGTGACTGCTACATGTTTGTTCAGAGCTGTGAAAACTTTAAAAAGGGCGTTGCTGAAGTTCAGTGTGTGTTGACGTGTTTAGCTGCGCACGAAACTGGTGCACGCTTCTTCAGATGAACAATTGTTCTATTCGTAAGAACTATACGTGCTGATATGAGACGTACATATTGTAGATGTCACTCTACTTGTTCTGCGCGAGTGTTTTCGTCCGAGAACACGACAAATTGACGCAATCGTGCGTAATTGATCACCTCGAGCGGTAGGACACCACAGAAACAGAAAAACGCCTGAAAAATCGTAATGACCGCGTTTGTGGAAAGTTTGACGCAACGAAAGAGCGATGCGACCAGCGGCAGTTTTTGCAGGATTGTTCCAATGTGGCATCCAGTGTACATCTGCTGTCTAGCACTGATATGTCAACCAGGTTCTCCAACACTTCTCACGGACATTGTAACCGCATACACACCGCATTCAGCTTTTTGAGAACAAGGCTAGTTTTTATTGTAGATTCATTCCACAGATGTTTTCTTAGGTGCCTCGGTACATTTGATGATATTGGCGCCGTTTACCGTTAACATTATTCATTAACAACAACGCATCTTGTCGTTGGAGTCGTTCTGTTTGTTTCAAATTCCATTTATGTGTCGTTTCGAACGTGTCCTCTCAAAGACACAGTACCGCATACGCATATTATTTTTCGCGTTTTTACTGCTCTTTTAATATAACTTGAAAGCCACGTCCACTTTTATGGTTTATGCTTGTGCGCGGTGGTTTTGTGGGTGTGCCTCTGCCACCAACTTACATGTACAGTCTAACTCAAAAACATATCCAACTACCTGATTGGTTGCTGCATGCATTCTGTGCACGAATTGCTGAGAATTGCGGGCGGTGGTCTTGCCTACAGAACGCATGCATCACGTGACCACCAACCAATCAGCTAGTTGGATATTTCATAAAGTTAAACTGCATGTACATGCTTTTAAATCGAAAAACATTGTCACACGTGTTTTATGAAGACATTAAAATTTTGGTCGATTATTTGGTGTCGGCAAAACGCAGTCTTAGGCCAATGCCGGTGCATCGTTGGTATCAACAGAAGCTGCTGGGGTGTTCCGCTGTTCTACGATCAGATCCTTTTGCCAAGGATAGCTCCCTTTAAGCTGATCGCTCACATTAGTCACCATACTCGTCTAACAAAACATCTTCGGCGCTTGCGTGCTCTGCATGCGTTGTTGTTGTTCAAAACTGATCTAAATGATTATACCGCGTGGTGCACACTGCCGCGCTGCGGTGGGCGGCTGATTCCGTCAGCAACAAAAATGAAGACGCACACAGACATCCGGTTTTGTTGTTTGGCGCTATATTGGCTCGCCTCGGTGGTTTTCCACGATAACAATTTTTGGGAGTTGGAGTTTCAATAATACGGTTTATTCGAAATGTTGAGATGATCAGGATTTCGAGTGGAAGTTGGAAGAAATCGCCTTTAAACAGTTGAATTCGGTGCTTTAAAAATGTAAACTTGTCGATTCAAGTTAGGCGTTCAACGCTTGTCTGAAACCAGTGACCATCCTCAAACACAACCACGGCGTCCAAAAAAACAGTTACTGCGTTGCGACAAAATCGAGACACCGATAAAGCACAACAAAATATAAAACACTAATAATACTTTTACGGACAAAAAAACGTCAAGGAGCGACACGCAAAGGGATTTTATATGATAGAATTTATGGCAATTCATTTTTCTTCTTATTCTTTTGCGACGCCGTGCCCACAGACGGCGGTGTGGTCCTCCGAACTGCGTTTCGCAATAATGATAAAATCCGAAACGATGTCAAGAATGCGCACTGTGTCTCAAGATTAGCAGCAACTTTCCGCTTCTTTATCTTGACTGGACCGCGGTTACACCGAGAAACAAAACTGCACAAAATTTATAATTTGCCGGTGCAGAGTGTTTTGTTTGCGTCGCCGGGCGCGCCGTACGTCTGCAGACGACACTCCCTACTTTTTTGTTCGATAATTTGTACTTGCAAAAAGTGAAAAAAAACTTGGCTTGCACTGAACATGAATGAGTGTGATCTGTCTTGCGCGCTGTTCTTCGCCTCTTCTGCCAACGCAGTGCGTTTCACACCCGCGCGCTGACGCTTTATTTCTTTGTTGAAGCGGTGTCGAGTTCTGCTGTAACAAATTTCGACACCTAAAACGGAACTCACTGGTGCATTTTTCGCAGCGCGCATTCTATAGCACACCGGGGAGAGAACATCACGTCTTTAAACGCGCTTCTGGTTTATCTATAATGACTCTGTCTTAATAGCGCTCATTTGTAACAAAAGTTGTCATTACACTTTTTACACGGACACATAACACTTACGGCAAAACGTGCGATTGCACACGTTCTCTTTGGCGTTTTTCAAGATGCCCCATGTGGTTAAAATGTTGTAAAACGTACATGTAGAAATTTTCGGTTGTTTACGTCTCCTCATATTAGAATCTGAAAGCCGACAATAGGATCGTCGTTGAAACTTCAGGCGCAACATATTCAAATCTTCTACAAGTAAAGGTCAGCTTCGGTTCAACAAAGAACATCGTCGTTTCGATTTTCACACCTTTTCCCGATTACGCGTCATATTCGTTTTTCAAAAGTATTGCATTTCATTGCACTCGTTTCGCATCGTGTGATGACACGTTGTTTCAGCCTACCTTTTGACTTTTCGCAGCGGCAACCGGATGCAAAAACTCTTTCCTGTGCACATACTTTATGTGCCTGAACACGCACGCAGGTGTTGAACTTTTGACAAGTTTTGAACTTGATTAGCTGACATATCCGACACGTTTCCCACATGTCACCACCTGTTTCCACCCGGAAAAGGTGCACGAAAGCTAGATACATGTATGTTCGTCAAACGGACACTTTCAGGATGCTGTGTGGGTACGGCTGTCATTTTGCAATTCTGTCATTCGATACTGTACATTTAGAACGAATCGGAATTGTGTTTCTCTTTCGAGTGCTTTTTGTTTTCTATATAATGGTTAATCTACCCGAACAACTGCTGTGGTCTTGTTAACGTCGACAAGTAATTTGTCGTTTTTCTGCCGTATTTATACAGTCGGATGTACATCCTTCATTTACATGTAATTTGAGGTTGAATTTTGACGAGTTTTCAGAGAATCTATACTAACTTGAGAAGAACAGTTTTTCATGTTCTTTGACGTCTGCAGTGGCAGATAAACATCGTGAAACCGCAAGCAGCCGACTGAACTGGACGGCTACAGTTACATGCTTTTTCTATCAGTTTGACCACAATGGTTGCAAATTGTTTTATTATAGAAGCGTCACACCAGTTGAAAGTTGCTAGTGGTTGTTTGGAAGATAATCAGCTTTTGACTCATATACACTCATCTCAAATTCATGGCTCTTTTACGGTTAATTGCTGTTTACATCCACGAAATGCAACCAACAAAATTGATTGACTGACTTTTTGAGAAAACTTGAACACTGAGAAATCAGAGACGCGATGTCGGGGCGCTCACCACTCGGCGTCTACGAGAACACCAGCGACGGCCTCTACTTCCGGCTGCACTCCGCGAACGCGTCCATGCCGCTATGCGCCAGCTACTGCACGCCCGGCGGCCAGCCGACCGGCGCCTACCTCTACTACAATTTCGTCGTCTCCGTCGTCCTGATGCCGCTGATCGGCGTCGGCGGTCTACTCGGCAACGCGCTGAGCGGCTTCGTGTACACACGCGCGCACATGCGCTGCTCCGCCAATCTGTACCTGGCGGCACTGGCTGCGTCTGATACGATGATCATCGCCACCGGACTGTTCCTGTTCACGGTGGACAGCGTGAAGCGCTACGCGTACTCGATCGAGATGTTTCATGGTCACGGCACGCCGGTGTTCTATCCGCTCGGCTCGACCGCACAGTCGGCCAGTGTCTTCTTCACGGTCGTCGCTGCGAGTGAGTCGCGCTTTATATTGCAAAACGCTAGAAACTGTAGAACATTTGAATATTTGATTGAACATCTGGCTGCTGCATCAAACGCAGCCGATCAACCAATCGTCTGTGATTTTTTTTGATTTTTTGTTTGTTCGCGCACCGATTTCGGAAACCATAAAGGTACCAAACTCCGGCGGAAAGGGGTACTACTGCCCCGAGCCCAATTTACGACATTTCGATTTGCTTTTTAAATTCCGTGCCCACCCAGAAAGTTAGAACATTTGTCCAATTTTGTAATCGAATGCCAAAATGCCCCCGACAGTCGCCAACATTCGTCCACTCTCTTTCAGTCGACTGTTTCATCGCGACGGTGCTTCCGCGCGGCTGCCGCCAGCGACTGTGCACGGTGCCAGTGAGTTTGTGCGTGATCACCGTGATGCTCGTGCTCGCGATCGCCTACAACGTCGTGCATCTGTTCGAGATGGAGCTGGTCAGCTGCTGGTCGGAGAAGTACCAGCTGGTGTCGGTGACCGTCTGTCCGACGGCGTTTCGCATGAATCCGACCTATCTGTTGATCTACTACAACTACATGTACACGGCGTTCATGGCCGGCGGCCCGTTGATTTTGTTGATCTGCTTGAACGTGTGCATCATTCTGGCGACCTGGATCAAAAAGTCACTGAAGCAACGGCGACGCGCGAACGCCGACTTGGCGAAACGCTCCAAGGAGCAGCAGCAGCCGCTGGCGGACACCAGCGGACAGCAGATGATCGCCTTCCGCGAGCCCGCTGCAATGGTTCATTCATTTTTTGTTCATTCAATGTTGTTTTTTTGACGTCACAATTACAAAAACGTTTAAAAAAACGTTTGCTTTGAAACAGGACGACGACGACGTCGACGATGATGACGACGATGCGGACGACCCAATTACACTGGTGCTCGTCGTCTGTCTGTTCATATTCTGCAACTCTCTAGCGTTGATCATCAACCTGCTCGAGGCGTCCATGGGCAGCGCGATGCGCGCCATCGGCAACTATCTCGTCGATGTGTCAAATCTGTTGGTCATCTGCAACAGCAGTGCAAACTTTCTCATCTACTATCGTTACAGTGACAAATTCCGCGCAACGCTGCGGCGCTACGTCAGATGCGGCCGGCAGCGACCGGCGCCGACCGTGGCGGCGCCAACGCCACCGAACGCACACATGCACACGATCAACAGTCACAATGTTGATGTTGCACCGCGACCGATTCTGACGACTGCTGATGCAATCAAACACACTGGCAACATGCACGATGTGAAAATGCTCGATGGCTACGAGACGTTTCATTTGTGAACAAACAAAACTATGAAATGTGAAAGCAAAACTTTTCCTTTTTATTACACAAGTTGCGCGGTTCGTTTGGTGACTATCGGTGAAAGTTTGATTGTAGTTTTTTAACGTTCCATATTTTTAGCCACGCTCATTAGAAATTTTTTTTACCCAGAATCTGACCAGCCAAATGACTTATGTTGAGTCATGTTTTGAGAGAGAACGTGTACTTTCAATTATGTTTTATTTTTTGTTATTTTGGAGACCCAATGCGCGCCATAGACAGGTAAATAGTTGTACGGTTTTTCTTTTGACGTCTGCAAGCTCATTGAGTTCCAAAAAATTGACAATAACCAATCATAAGGTTTCTGCCGTTGCAATCTCATTTTGCCATGCATGGGTATCTTCCGGTGTTAAGAAATCTTGAACCACCAAACGTTTTATCTCCCTCATTTTTCAAACACCAATTGACATCAAGGATGAGATTTCTTTAAAAATTACAATTACTTAAAAAACTACAATGTACCAGTCTAGTAGATACGTACGTGTCTGTAGTGTATATTTGTGAATATTTATGCGAAGTGTCTATTTTTTGTCGTGAGAATTATTTTTTGATGTTTTGAATACATTCATATTCAGTGTCGTAATAATGTTTTGATGAGGATTGTTGCATTGAGGGTTGATGTTTGTGTTTTGCAACTATGATTGATTGTTATCATAAATCTAAAATTGGGGTAATAAAGCAAAAATGCGGAAGACGCATATGAAAGGAGGAATATGGATTTGTGTAAGCATTGAGAAACTTGGCTTGACAACTATTTTCAAGGCTCTGTAATGGCACACGGATACATCCTATCCCTAACCCAAAAGCCCGAAGGTACCAAACTTCTGTGGATTGTTGTGGGAGTGTAGATGTTGGATGAACCGTCCGTCCCGTGAGCCATTGCCTTCGCCACAAGAAGGGGACATTGCTTTCGCCAATGTCTCTGCGTTACGCTTTGTCCTTGGCAGAGCCATGTCAATGATCTAAGACGTATTCTCTATTTTGGTGGCTTTAAGTCACCCCATGCCCGAAATGCAGCGAATGTGAAAGTTTTGTTTGTCGAAAAAGTAAGAGGGCTACCATGTGCAACCGAAATAATGAAAAAACGGCGCAAAAATATGGCTCTTAGTAGTACTTGTATCCGTGTGCCACATCAGAGACTTGAAATAGTCGTCAAGCCAAGTTTCTCACGGCTTACACAAAGCCATATTCCTCGATTTATGTGAGTCTTCTGCATTTTAGATAATATATTTCAGAGACGAAAATTGACAACGTGATTTGCTTTGCTCACGAATGGGCATGATCATGAGTTTCGTCGCTTTTTTGTATCTTTGGTTTTCTTCGCTGACGCATCCAACAAAGGTCCCGTTTTCTGGACTTTTGTTTTTTTGGACACAAATCTTTTTCTGTGTTCACAAATGTGCAGAGAGATTTTCTGTGTGAAGTAGTACCCCTTGTTTGTATAAGTGTGGAAGTATTTTGTGCGGATAAAAAAACAACCCTCACCGTGTTAATGTATTCTGTAGTTGTTCATATAGATTTAAAAAATGAAAAACTTGGTCACCTTAGCAATGAGTTTTTGACAGTTTCAGTTGTTTGGTTTTGTTCCATAAAAAAATTGTTTCTCAATCGAATCTCAAAACGACTTGAAATGCACTGTATATCGCACAACCACATGCACACAACTGCCACGGTGGCCGATATCGTATTACCGATTTCGCGCGTGCACTGAAAAAGGCGTGTATTTTGTTGTTTGGAAGGTCGACTCC
Organism: Theristus sp. LFF4_11; assembly: GCA_030248135.1. Classification (NCBI taxonomy): domain Eukaryota; kingdom Metazoa; phylum Nematoda; class Chromadorea; order Monhysterida; family Xyalidae; genus Theristus; species Theristus sp. LFF4_11. The sequence continues at coordinate 28,244 of JASANC010000870.1, read as the reverse complement.
TTGACAATATGTGCTTACATTTTTTGCTGATAATTTTTTCGAAGATCGACAAATTGTCGAGACAAACCGCTTTTGCGAGCAAGGAAGCAGCTGATACACTGAGATCACCGCTCTCTCATAGCGCCGTCGGGCAAGCAGTTTGACAGATTGGTTATTACAGGGGGGACGCTGCGACGGCCGTCATAAATTTTTTGACGCCCGCACTCTGCACGGTGAATATTGTTGCCTTGTTAGCCAAAGTTGCAATTGAAGTCACGTTTCACATTGCAGAAATGTCGAATTACTTATTACTTGGCCAACATCAAGTCAAATAACATTTTTTTCAGTTTCTATGTTTAGAGCTCTTTGTTTAAAAGCTGTGGCAGAATCTGGCGAATTTACGCTCGCCAAATTACAATATAAGACAGGTTTTAATGGACAGTGATTAATTAAAAACTACTACCAGGTTTGCCGTTTGGGGTTGTCTTGTTTTTGGTAATAGTTTCCTGTTTTCTAGAAATTTTTTTGCCTGTTGCTAAATGGCAACAAAAAGCTTTCTGGAAGGCAATATATAAGGTTGTCTTTATATGCAACGCTTTTTTCCTTCGTATTGACAATCGTAACCACATTCGCGTCATATCACTTCAACAAAAGCAAAATCAAAAGCAATGCTTTTCTACCGTTATTACACTTTTGCTGAATATGGTGAATAAGCGTCGATTGGCTAGTTATGCGATGTACGTGCCGTGACGTGTATGTATGAATTTTGGCATAAAAACTCCTCGCCACGCTCCGCCGATGAGGTCAATTTGTACGTCCTTAACGTTGCACACAGTCGTTTGAACGCAATTTGTCACATTTTAAAAACCACATTTTTAACACGCGGGGTTATCGAGGTGGGGCGCAGTTGTTTTTCTGAACAAAAACCGGGCTCGGAAGGAAGTTCAAAAGTAAACGTACCTTAAAACTGAAAGTGACAAAACAGTAAACAGAGCGGCGTGATACTATAATACATGAACATGGGCCGTGGGCTCGAGATGATTTCAAAAATAAGAACACATAAACAACAGTATAAATCACGTTTTTTTGTTCACTGCTAAAGGAAGCATTTACAGTGTATGTTGGTTTTCAGCTAGTCTGGTTTTCTTGTGCGCATGTATAAAATTCAACAACCTCATTTGATATTCATTGTCATCAGTATCAGAAGATTTCTTTATGTACACATCATGTTCATGTAAAATATGTTTTCTTCTCTAGTAAACTTTTTCTTGTTGACTCACGCAGAAAAATAAAAACGTAAACTTTCGCTAAAGGTTGCTTAAACCATCCTAGCTTCTCACAGCCACGTCTTTGTTTTATAATTTCTTATTTACCCGTGTACACGCCAAGCTATACGCCATGTTGCTTTTCTGTTTCGCAAAACACGAGCAGTTACTCTCCCCATGTACCCCACAAACTGAAAAACGATCCAAATTTTAGTTTGTCCCTTTGAAACTTCATTTTCCATTCCAGTTCTCTTCTCATCACAACTCTGCATATCAGATTATAGTTAATAATTGTTTGATTTTTTTGTTTGCCGCAATGATTTGTTGTTATGTACCTGCCTAACCTGTAAAATTCAAAAGCCAATCTCTGCCAATCAAAATGAGCAGTGTCTACCAATACACATGACGCACAATTAAAGGGGCATTCATGAAGCAGTATTTAGTGACTTCGTAGCTATGTTTTAACACAGCTTTGCGTCACTAAATACTGCTTCATGAATGCCGCTTAACGCACATCTCAAACAGTGTTTTCGCAAACTTAAAAGTACACATGCATGGCTCCCAGTTAGGCAATCAGTTTCATTATTTGACATAAATTGTTTTCTGCATCTTCGGTGATTCAAAATTGTATCCTTGAAACCGGAGTTTGTGGGTTGCTTGCTAAAGTGGAAAGTGGTTTTGCTTAATTTCCGGTAAATTGGTTTGCTTAAAATACGGCCCAGAAGCCCCTCATATTCAGAATGAAAACAAACTGTCGAAAAACAGTTCGATTGGCTTGACGTTTTTTGTCTATTTGATCAAAATAAAATAAAATAAGCATGTATTTCCATACGCAGATGTTATTTATTTTTGGTAAATGGTTTATTTCCAAATGTCTTGGGTTTGCAGGCTTTCCCTTTAAATGACTTGTACAAATTTGAAGCAAGAGAAATATACAAAGTTTAGTTTTTATTGAGGGCCATATTCACAAAAAATAGGCTGAAGCTAAGCTATTTCTAAGGTATTCTCAAACGAAGGTTATTTTCATGCAATTTTATCCGCTATGTTTTTATTCTGTTGAAGCTCTATAGAGCATGATAGATTGCAGGTTATTGTTTTTGTTCGTCTACGCTGTTCGACGACACAAAATCGACAATTCACTGGCTGTTGATTGTAGTCATCAAAAACCAGTACTTTTCGTTACACTGGTTGGCCACAGACGAACTTCTGCTTCTGAACCGTTGAATTTGTATCCCGGCGAAGCAGTGCAGACCAACAAAAAACAATATCCCACAAGTTATTGTAACTTGCTCCGTTATCCGTATTCCGCACAGCATTAGCACATCGAAAAACAGCGTCAGAATAGCGCAGAAACACCCCATTGTTTGCGTGTTGGAGCTCAATAAAGAAAAAGTCGCCGGTTCTGTTGTATGACAATATACGTACACTGTACTGCGCAATTGTGGTTGATCATGGAGATCTGTTGTCACCAACAATCAGTTCTTGGATTTTTGCAGAAGCATTCAATGCAATCTCAGCAGTGATTACAACTGTTCATTTTTGTGGTCAAAACCTATGAGCAACCATGTACGCCTGCTAATGAAAAAAATCGCTTGCTTGTAAAGGCGCGTGCAAAAAAGTGTATGTACGTGCAATCATGTTGGTTTTTTGTTTAATTCAGCCAGCAGACCGTCAGCAATTGAATGCGCGTCCGTGTTTGTATACGCACTGCATGCATGTAAGTACATCGTGTTAGGTCGCTGACACTTTCAGCTTTAGTTGATCAAAGTTGAACTCTGATTTCCGCATATACATGTACATGGACACATACACTGTCCACACATTTATTTCCATGTAATTTTGCTCTCGCACAAGCATGTTGTGTGTTCCAGTTCTTCTTTGCTCTCTGTTTTTATTATTTGTATTGCGTGTAACAGAGTTTTCACGCAAAGTTCAGTCTGTCCGTTCCTTGGTGTTTTAATTTCAGCTACTCTTTTGTTTTGCCGCTGCTCTTTTCGCCTCATGTTGCAGAAAACACATGTAACACAGGCACACATGTTCATATGTAGTAGAGAGGTTTATGAGCGTATTTCATGTTTTATATTTTGTTCCACAGTATACTGGATCAATAATATCACATTTGGCACGAGCAAACTATACTCAAGTCAAATAAACGCAGACACTGTCATATTTTTTCATATGGTTCTCGACTTGCGAACTTTGTTCTTCGTCCGCGCGACCGCAGCGCGTGTCGCATCATTGATGCAAAAATTTCATAATGACAGAGACAGAAATACACGCATGAAGGTGGTACACGAATTGTAGATGCATCTTTTGAGCGGCGCACAGCACGCATGAGTCCTGGTGGGGTTTAAGGATCAGCAAAAAATCTCAATAATTCTTGGAACGTATTATTACGCCCGGTCGCTATTTCGCTGACGCGCTGACGCTAAAGCCATGATATTTATCATTCTGCGCGCAGAAATCACCGAAAAACCAAACACACCGCGCCAATAACATTACACAAAACCGCAAACGCTCATAATGTCCTGGCCTCTGGCTCTAAACATTCGACAGACGGTTGCTGTTTTTCAGTTGCATCAGATCCCGCAATTGACATATTTTGCTGAAGCACGTAATAAATCTCAATATTGTGCATATTGCCGCTGGTCTTGACTTTTTTCAGGGCAACACCAAAACAGACAACCGCAGATCGTAAAAAGCAACGGACGTCATCGAGATTATGACCATTGTGTGAGACGTTCACTGAGGACAAACACCTGTTATCGTCTGTTAATGCATGGTGCATGCATCGCAGACTTTTAAAGTTTGCTGTATCTACTCGTCAATTTCGCAAATGCTACAAAACAGTGTTGATAGCACTGTTGGAAACCTATATTTTGAGTCGCCAAAAAATCAGTGGTACATCGGAAGAAATAAAATGACCTCTTTTTTCGCATATCAAAAAAGCATTATACTGCAAAAAAAACTTTTTTTTATTTTTTTACTAAAAACATTTTTTATAAAAACATTTTTTATTCAACCACCAAGCGATATGTCATTTTTGTTTTCCGAATTATCGAAACGGTATCGTTTCATACTAAAAATTTCTTTTTTTCTGGTGTTTTCGCTGTCGCCGGTGTCTCAGTAACTTTGTCAATGGAACCATATTTCTCATCATGCCCTGAGTTTTTTTTGTGCATCTCCGGATGTTATCCAGCTTTGCGTGTTTGCAGCAATTTATGTTCGATCATACAGCGTTACTGAACACATAAAAAGGAAAGCCTGCAGAACTTTTAAACACTGACTGCAAGTTTATAATGCTACTTAGTAGTAGCATTTTTGTTGGAACGCGAACCTTTCGCTGTTCGGTATATTCCGCTTCGTCAGGTTGCTCCAACCCGTCATATTATAATCCGATTTCAACTCCATGTTCCTTTTGATCCTCCGTTGGATTCCGTCTTCCGTTTAGCGCCACGTTTGGTCCTTCATTAAGTCGTGTCCTCCCCGATCGGTTTTTTAGGTTTGTGATTTTTCGTTTACTTCCGTTTTTTTATTGAATTACCGTTTAGTCCTCGGTTTGCTCACATATTGAACTTGGTATTCTCTTGTCCCGCCCTCTGTTTTGTCCTTTGTTCGAACCCGTTCTCTAATACGTTCGTAATATTTGGTGGTTTCCGTTTGGTGCTATTTTTTTGAACTTCCGTTTGATCTGCCGCTCTGTTCTGTCGTCCGATCAGTGTTCTGGTCGGTTCCGTCCTCTGATTGGTCCTTCATTTGTTCCTGTCTCTTCTGATTTAATCTTCCGTTTCGTCTCGCCGTTTGATTGTCTTCTGCTTCCATTCCTCTGATCCCTGTCATATGTTCGAATGTAGGGCCTAATCATCCTGGCATTAGTCCTGTCTTCGGATTCGGATTGGTTGTCCATTTAACCCTATCTTCCGGATATTGGTTAATTCTTCCGATTGGTCCTCTGTTTGGTCTTGTTCTCCGATTTGTCTACTGTTTGGTCCTATTCTGCAATTGAACCTCTGTTGGGTTCTGTTTAAAATTGTTTCTCCGTTTAATTCTGATTCAGAAATTGCGCCCACAATGTTTTTATGTTTACTGCCCAGATCCGCAAACATGTTGGTGAAAATGCTGTAGTCTATTTTCTTTGGGTAGTTGCGCTGATAATACAAGTTCATGCATACTTGACGAATAATGCTAAAAGTATAGGCGACCGCAAATTTGGTATAAAACGATGACAGCGGAAAAGTGCGGCTGTTTTTTATTGCATCAAATTATGCGATTTGCGGTAGCTGAGCCAATAACAGTGAACATCGTTTGCATCTAATCTTGCTTATTTCCATACCATGTAGACTGAAAATGACGTTTGGGCCAGTTTCAATAGCTAGCTTGGCCCAGCTGTTATATTTTGAATTTGAATAAGCTTTCTGAAAAATATCGAAGCGGGATTCAGAAACTCATGATCTGCAATTCACTCAAAAAATCGGTCGAACGGTAAAACTGCTTCTTTATGCACATGTTACTGCATCGGCACGTCCGGGAAAACCACAAACGCGCTTCTTTGACGAACTCTGAACTCTGAAAAAAAAATTCAAAGAAATTCTTCAGACGTTTACGGAAACTCCACAACAACAAAAACCGATGATGACCGAACCATCAACAACGGCAGCGGCAGCGCCATTCACGAGTGCGTTCGGCGTCTACTACATCAACGCGACCGACTGGAACGCCACTTACATTCGCCTGCACCCGAACTATTCGAGCGCATTCTGGGCGTCAAAGAGCATGCCGCTGTGCGGTGGCTACTGCGACCCAGGCGGTCAGCCGACGCCGGCCTACACGATCTACAACATCGTCGTCACCGGCGTCCTGATGCCGCTGATCGGCCTGTTCGGTCTCGTCGGCAACTTCCTGTCCGGTCTCGTCTATAGCCGGCCGGCAATGCGCTCGTCGTTGAGTTTGTTAGTGGGTGAAAAATATTTGGAATAATCGCAACATTTTCTTCAACTAGCCAATTGACCCGTGCCTACGGCACGGTTAGCTGATAATACAATTATTATTTTTGAGTGGATTTTGGCCTTTTGAACCGTGCTAAAAATGCATTGCATTTTGATTTTGAGCTGCTTTAGTCGTTCGCGTTCAAATGATCAAAAACAATCTTCTGATCCGGAATACAATCTTTACTGCATTCCCTTTTAAAGTTAAAAACAATCTTTTTAAATCACCAATGGTTAATTGCCGTTCCCGTTAAAACTATGTAAAACGATTTTAAAGTTAGTTGAATTGAAACGACAAAAAGTAACATTTTATAAAAATCGTTTTTGAATGTAATGTAATTTTAATTTTGAAATTTTGGTTTTGAAATTGACACATTTCTAATTAAACCCGCGTGTTAAAAACAAATTTAAAATGCGAAGTTTATAATTTTGCTGTTATGTTTTTTACCCATTCACCCTGCTCTAAGCCAATCCTTTTTTGTACAGTGACAATACAAAAAAGTTAACAAAAAATGTAAAAAAATGACGTTTAAATAAAAAAACATTTAAAAAACTGTTTTTATACCTTAACGTATACCCTAACATATAAGCCAAGCCTTTTCGCAAAGTGAAAATGAACAAATGACTGCTTTGAAAGCCATCTTGCTTTCTAATCAGATTTTTAGTTTATCACGCACTTCATTAACAAACCCCGTTTATTTGATTTTGCAGTTAATTTTTTTAGTTGAGTTGTTTAGATAAAACTTTTCTGTTTTTGGAAAAGTCTTAAGCAATAACTTTTCAACATTTTTCTGTTTTTGAAAACGTTCTCATGCAATAACAGTTTAACCAAAATGATAATGAAAAATATTGTCTTGAAAGCAAAGTGCAATATGCACTTGCAATTTCGATGTCGTTTTGCAACCTGATTAAAAAAACAATTGCAATGATTCTTCATAGTTGGTTTTCTTTCATATTTCGCTTTCGGTCAGTTTGAACAGCAACAATTGCCATTAATTGTCGATCGTATGTTAAGGCGCTGTCGCGGATGACCAAAGAGTATCATGATGACTTCGCAGTACAGAGTAACGTTTTTGAGAAAATGATTTGCAGTACAGAGTAACGTTTTTGAGAAAATGATTTGCATTGATAATATGTTAAGAAATTGGGATTTAGCTATCTTATCTTAAATAGCAAAAATAAGCGCCAATTCAAATTGCAGAAAAGTGATACGCACAAACAAACAAACGGACACCACCACTATTATCTTAGTATTATGACTAGCCAATGGACCCGAGCTTAATCAATGCCAAGCTTTTTGGTGAAGTGGCATTGAATTAAAAAGAAAAAAACAGTAACGTTTACTGAATAACCAATCTGAAGAAAATTTACCTTGTGCTGCCGTGAAGCCGCCGACAATACAATATTTTTTAATGTATTTAAATAAATAAAAAATTCGAAGTTTATGATTTTGCTATTTTTACCCGTTCACCGTAACCTAAGGCAAGCCTTTTTGTAGGTGAAGTAAAACTGAATAAAAAATGTAAAAATTAACGTTTTTTTCAATTACCCGGTTTAAAAAGCTAATGCTTCTTTTACCCGTTTACCGTAACATAAGCGAAGCCTTTTCTGTAAAGTGAAAATTCGAAGTTTATGATTTTGCTATTTTACCCTTTCAACCCTAACCTAAGTCAAGCCTTTTTGTTAGTGAAGTAAAGCTGAATAAAAAGTATAAAAATGTACGTTTTTTTTCAATTACCCGTTTTAAAAAGCTAATGTTTCAATTACCCGTTTATCCTAACATAAGCGAAGCCTTTTTTGTAAAGTGAAAATGCGAAGTTTATGATTTTGCTATTTTTACCCGTTCACCCCAACCTAAGTCAAGCCTTTTTGTAAGTGAAGTAAGATCGAATAAAAAGTATAAAAATTAACGTTTTTTCAATTACCCGTTTTAAAAAGCTAAAGCTTCTTTTACCCGTTTACCCTGACATAAGCGAAGCCTTTTTTGTAAAGTGAAAATGCGAAGTTTATGATTTTGCTATTTTTACCCGTTCACCCTAACCTAAGTCAAGCCTTTTTGTAAGTGAAGTAAGATCGATTTTACCCGTTTACCTAAGCCAAGCCTTTTTTGTAAAGTGAAAATGCGAAGTTTATAATTTTGCTATTTTTACCCGTTCACCCTAACCTAAGTCAAGCTTTTTTTGTATGTGAAGTAAGATTGAATAAATAACATAAAAATTAACGATTTTTTTAATAACCCGTTTTAAAAAGCTAATGCTTCTTTTACCCGTCTACCTAAGCCAAGCCTTTTTTGTAAAGTGAAAATGCGAAGTTTATGATTTTGCTATTTTTACACGTTCACCCTAACCTAAGTCAATCCTTTTTGTAAGTTAAGTAAAATTGAATAAAAATATAAAATTAAACATTTTTTTCAAGTACCCGTTTTAAAAAGCTAATGCTTGTTTTACCAGTTTACCCTAACATAAGCCAAGCCTTTTTTGTAAAATGAAAATGAATAGAAGAAACAATAAAGTGACGTTTTTAAGTCTCGTTTTACAGTCATTGGTTCTTTTTACCCGTTTACCCTAACATAACCCAACCCAAGCCTTTTGCAAAGTGAAAATGACTGGTAAATACCATTGCGACCCAATTAAAAAAACTAACTTTTTTCATAGATGGTTTTGTTACATCTTTCGCAGTCGCTCGTCAAGTTTTAGCAGCAACAATTGCCATGTGCCCATCGTGCGTTGCGTTGAAATTATCGCTCATAATCATGGAGTATCAATTTGAAAACCGTGGTATCATGATGACTTTCAACTGTGAAGAGCGGCGTTTTGTGTAAACAACTTTAAGTGATATTAAAAATAGATTGAGATTGAGATTGATGTGAAGCTTTCTTAAATAGCAAAAATACCAAAAATAGCAAAAAATGGGCGCCAATTCAAAAGTGTGACGGACAGACAGACAGACAGACAGACAAATTGTAAATTTAGTAGTAACTAGCAAATTGACCCGTGCCTACGGCACGGTTAGCTGATAAATACAACTATTATTTTTGAGTTGGTTTTCCCTTTTGACCTTGCCCACGACGCGGACTCAAAATGCATTGCATTTTGATTTTGAGCTGCTTTAACCGACTGTTGTTGATTTACCATTGAAATGATCGCTCACTTTTAAAGCAATCGTATCCGTCGATGCTTCTACTTTTTTGAAAATCACAGCATTTTTTGTTGTTTAAGCCGTGTTTTTTGTCAAGCAACATGCTTTTGCTGATTTTATTGCTGTCGATTCAATCGTAACCTGATTTACTCACCATAACACTGATTACTGTGTGGTTTGGTTTTCGCTGTTTCAGCATCAATCAAAGCGACACATAAGAAATAACAGATATCTAACAATCATAACTGCACTGTCATTCAAAATATGAAAAACAAACTTTTTTTAATCAGCAACAAACAACTGCCATTCCCTATTAAAGTATCAAAATCAATTCTCGCATTTTTATTAGTTTTTCAATGTCGCTTATTTGTCCGTTCATTCTTTGCTAATCAGTTGCATTCCACTGTCCTTCCCGTTTAAAGTATCAAAAAAAAACAATCTCCTTTGATCAGCAACAATTAACAGCCATTCCCGCTCAAAGTTTCAAAAATAAATCTTGTTTGGTTAGCTTTTCAATGTCGTCACATGTTGTTCAATCGCCATTCCTGTTCAAAAAATGTCGTTTGATTAGCAACAATTAACTGATACCGGTTTAAGTTTTTGTTTCAGTTTAAAATACAGGTTTAAGAAAAGCAATCTGCTTCAGTCAGCTGTCATTTCTGAATAGGCAACACTTTTCTAAATACCCATTGGAAAGCGCCCGCTTTTGACTTGGTAATGGTTTTTTATCCGCTTACCCTAACCTAAGCCAGGCCTTTTAGAGTGTAAATGTCAAAAAGGCGACACTTCTGAACAATTGTTGCAAAACGCCAATTTTCGTCTTGATAAGTTGCTTCTTTTTCCCGCTTACTGTAACTTAAGCCAAACCTTTTTAAGTTTAAATGACAAAAAATGCAAAACTTTTCTGAATATTCGTTGCAAAACTGCCACTTTTGTGTGGTATGTTTACTACTCTTACCTTTAACCCTAACCTTAGCCAAGGATTTTTGATAGAATGGAAATGACGAAACAGCAACATTTGACTGAATACCCGCAGCAAAGCTCACCTAAGCCAAGCCTTTTAAAGTTTAAATGACGAAAAATGCAAAAGTTTTCTGAATATTCGCTGCAAAACGGCCACTTTTGTGTGGTATGTTTACTACTCTTACCGTTAACCCCAACCTTAGCCAAGGATTTTTGATAGAATGAAAATGACAAAACAGCAACATTTTACTGAATACCCGTAGCAAAGCTCCCGCTTTTGTTTTGAATGTTTACTTCTTTTCCCCGCTTACCCTAACCTAAGCCAGTTCTTTTTGATCGAGTGCAACAAAAAGCAACACGTTTCTGAGTACCCATTGTGTAAAACGGTCGCTTTTGTTTTGTTATGTAGCTTTTCTATCCTAAGTGACGCATTTTCTATAATAAAAAAATGATGGAGAAAGCAACAATTTTCTACATTTTACTGAATACCCGTAGCAAAGCTCCCGCTTTTGTTTCGATTGTTTACTTCTTTTCCCCGCTTACCCTAACCTAAGCCAGTTCTTTTTGATCAAATGCAAAAAAGCAACACGTTTCTGAGTACCCATTGTGTAAAACGGTCGCTTTTGTTTTGTTATGTAGCTTTTCTATCCTAAGTGACGCATTTTCTATGATAAAAAAACAAATGAAGGAAAAAGCAACGATTTTCTAAATACTCGTTGTAAACACCGACTTTATATAAGTCTACCTTGTGAAAAGAGCGATTAACTTGCAAGCGATTGTTTTAAAAACTCGTTTTTTGTGTAAAAAAACTCCATCGCCTACAATGGAGTCCTTGCAATTCTTCCGATTGTCTAGCTTGTTGGTTGCCGCTCTTGCGCAGAAGGCATCATGATGACTAAAGTCATGTGGAATGACAATTTGAACTTTGCATTGTCATTAGAAAATGGAGTATGAGTATTCAGCTGATGATGACTTAAATGACATAAATAGCAAAATTGGCACAAACTTGAAAATTTTAATAGCCAATCAACGTAGCGGAACGGACCTGACTTACATACACAGTTACTAAAGCTCCCGCTTTTGTTTCGATTGTTTACTTCTTTTCCCCGCTTACCCTAACCTAAGCCAGTTCTTTTTGATCAAATGCAAAAAAGCAACACGTTTCTGAGTACCCATTGTGTAAAACGGTCGCTTTTGTTTTGTTATGTAGCTTTTCTATCCTAAGTGACGCATTTTCTATGATAAAAAAACAAATGAAGGAAAAAGCAACGATTTTCTAAATACTCGTTGTAAACACCGACTTTATATAAGTCTACCTTGTGAAAAGAGCGATTAACTTGCAAGCGATTGTTTTAAAAACTCGTTTTTTGTGTAAAAAAACTCCATCGCCTACAATGGAGTCCTTGCAATTCTTCCGATTGTCTAGCTTGTTGGTTGCCGCTCTTGCGCAGAAGGCATCATGATGACTAAAGTCATGTGGAATGACAATTTGAACTTTGCATTGTCATTAGAAAATGGAGTATGAGTATTCAGCTGATGATGACTTAATTGACATAAATAGCAAAATTGGCTCAAACTTGTAAATTTTAATAGCCAATCAACGTAGCGGAACGGACCTGACTTACTTACATACACAGTTACTATCTTAGTATTATAGATAGATGATGATGATATGTCACCCTTGTAGCCTTTGTGGTAGTGCGTTAAACTATTGTCTAAGGCCTGTGTGTTCGCGGGATCGAGCCCCGCCAAGGGGTGTATGGGCACTTAATGACAGAGAAAACTCGATGGGCACGATGGCGTTCTGTACGCTTTTTGGGTTAGCCCTGGCTGAAAACATCGCCCGAAATCACCGTTCCGTAATGATGACGTTGTTTTTGTACGCTATCTAACCAAATCGAGAGACGATTATGGACATGTGGCATTTTAGAATTGAAACGCATATTTTTTGTGCAGGTTTCTGATTTACATTTGAATCTGGCGCCATATTTTACAAACGATATTGGCTTGACAAAATCAAAAAAAAAACTTTTTCAGATACCTCTGTGCGTTGGCAGTGTCCGATTTCTTCATCGTGCTCACCGGGCTCTTTCTGTTCACGCTCGACAGTATGAAACGTTACTCACTGCTGATGGAGTTGCTCCACGGCTACGGCTCGCCCGTCGTCTATCCGGTCGCCATGGTCGCACACTGCGGCAGCGTCTTCTCCACCATCGCTGCCACTGGTCGGTCAAAGAGCGTTTGTTTTTTGATAGTCCTTTTTTAGTGAAACAAATTCGGCACAACACCAATGTATTTCAGTGTCCAATCAAAGAGACCAATGTATGATATTTAAAAACAGTTTTCTAGTCTGAAAACAGCGCACTGTGTTATAAACTCAGTAAGTTGCACCGTCAGGTGCAGGCTTTCTGACTGTGCACCCAGCTTGCTGCTTAGATGGAACCTGTTTCTTTGTGCATTTATTTTCCTGGCGCTGAAGAGCGCCGAAGGAAAACAGAACAGGCGGGCACGAACCTGGCCCGCTCGTTTATTCTCGAGAACCGATTCTTGCACCCATTTCAGTCGACTGTTTCATCGGCACGGTCCTCCCGGCGTGGTGCAGCGAGCGCTGCTGTCGGCCGCGCGTCAGCTGCTGCGTGATCGCCACGATCGCCGTCACGGCCGTCGCCTACAACGCGACACGACTGTTCGAGATGGAGCTGATCGCCTGTTGGTCGCACGACTTCCAAGCGCCGTCCGTCATTCGCTGTCCGACCGCCTTTCGCATGCAACCGCTCTACCTGCTGATCTACTACACCTACATGTACATGGTGTTCCTCGCCGTCGGTCCCGTTGTGGTACTGTCCATACTGAACACGATCATCATTTCCGTGATTGGACGACGCAAACGCAAAATGTCGCAGTTGAAGAAGAAACTCTCGAGCGTCTCGCACAACAGTAGTAATAGTCCACTGAAGAAGGCGTCCGGTGCGTGCGGCGCTGGCAACAAGCGCAGTTTGAAGGTGAATGGTACTGTGGCGATGTCGCAACAACGACAGCAGCCACCACCCGAGCGCACGTCGATGTCGGTGGACGAGACAGCCAATCACGTGCAAGTGATCGATCGAACCAAAATGCTGTCGAGAAAACCACCATCCGTGGATGGCACGATGCACGTCCAGCACAACCCTGTTGCCACTGGCATGTTGAATGACAACATCAACAGCAACACGAATGATAATAATAACAGTAAACGGATTGTTTCCGACGACAATAACAACAACAACAGTAAAAACAGCAAAACGCCATCGAACGCCGTCATTATTGAAGAGCAACCGCAAGACTCGGGCACGACGACATTGGTGTTGGTGGTTTGCCTTTTTGTCGGCTGTAATCTGCTCGCCTTACTGATCAACGTCCTCGAGGCGACCATGGGCGAGGCGGTACGTCCGATCGGCAACTATTTAGTGGATATTTCCAACCTGCTAGTGATGTGCAACAGTAGCGCCAACTTCGCCATTTACTGCATGTTCAGCGACGAGTTTCTGCGAACGCTAAGGGTCGTCTTGGCGCGTTGGTGCTGCAGAGCGCGCAAGTCGACCATGGCGAAGTACTCGGTAATCTTGGCGGTGGAAGCGAATTCTGCGCAAAACTGCACGAATGATAACAACAAGCGGTTGAATCGTGAGAAAGCAGACGAGCACGAGCAACTGGTCGCTTGGGGCGACGGTCAACGCGCGTCAAGCAGCAGTGCTGAAATCGTGTTTGATCAGCGGTACTGTGTGGAAACGGACGCCGAGCAGTACGTCAGAGAAAACTTCAAACATGGCGTACGCATCTTGTTGTGAGCATTGCTGTTTTTGCCTCTGTGGTTCTCAATTGTTTTTTTGGCGAAGAACTTTTATCCTGGGTTTGTTGCTCATTTAAACGGGTTTGAAAGAGTGTTTTTCTTAAAGTGCAATGAAATCTGTCACTGTGATTGTGGTTGATTGGTCACTGGCTACGATATTACTCAAAAACGGTAGCAAGCTCTGATGATCTATCATTGGTTGGGTATTTTTGATTTTGAAGCTTTTGTCTGCCTTCAGTGCAGGTGTTTCAATGATGACAGCGCAATCACAATAGCAAGTTTCGTCATCAGGGCGTTCGGAACAGTTGATTTTCATTAGTATGTTTTGACTACGAATCAATATTTTGTTGTGCATTCATTTTACGTTATTCATGTTCAAGAATCAAAATATTGTCCTGTAACTTGCCAAAATGCTGCGAATAAAAGTGACAAAAGGCGCAATGTATTGCGCCGGGTCGCGTACGTACATATTATGTCGCGTAATAAAACACTCAGACGGGTTTCTTTCGTTTATTGCATGATAATTTTGATGTGTTAATAATGTTCTTTTGTGGTAGCGATGTTCAAAGTCACAACTAAAAACAGTATTCAAAAGTTTTTGACACAAAAGACGTTGAACAACAATCGTTTTTTTAAATCCGGCTTTTGTAGCAGAAATGAAGCATCTCTGGGTGCTGCCGCTTGTGACCACCGTGTTTGGCATGGCCAGCATCTTAATACCGTGAGCATTTTGATATTTTTTGAGTTTTAGCACGCAGAAAAAAAATGCAGAAGCAAAGCAAATGCGGTTTTTAGGTGTGTGATCGGAAACTACAATGGTCATCTGCAATTCATGTTGCCGTACATCAGGTAATCAGATTTATGTTCAGATTTGATCGATTTTGGTTACTGAAGACAATTTCTTTAACAAAATCTTTGCAGTGAATCTGGGGTCCAGCCACCAGAAAGCTGCATTTTTGGTCAAATGATAAATTTCACTGCTCTTCTCGGTAAGGTGAGGACGTTTCTGCTTTAAAACTAACATTTATGAGACTAATAATTCACCACCAACACATTTTCCATTGTTTTGCCGTTCTACATGTAATTTGGTGGCAAACTTTCAGTAGCCTTGTGCATCTACGTGCGGTACTTGCAATTGAGCGCTATTTTAAGCGAACCAGGCCCAAAGCGTTTAATGGGCCATGGTGCGAGACACCCGTTACGCATCGCAAACATTGTCATCACGCTGCTTGGCCTGCTCAGCTCGGTGATTGTTAGTTTTGTCGCAAATTTTCAGGTGGGAAATTCATGGCGGTGTTCTTTCCCTTACTTTCGGTGACAACAAAAACTGGGAATGTCAGTCGGTTGACTGCTGATTAGGCGACATGGGCACGCCAACAAACTCAAAGCGTCTGGTTCTGAATTCCGCATTTCAGGGCAGCCGATCAACTAAATTTAGATAAAAAACTGCTCAGAACAGCCTCAGTTGTCGCGTTTTTCTTCTTTCACTCAGATGCACTTGATGTTCTGGTTCCATTGGTACGCGGCGATTGTCGGTTTCAGTTTGGCGACCGCTTACATTTGGGCGCAAACAGCGCTCTCGTACGTGTTCGTTGTTGTTGATGGTGATCAGTCAAAATCGACATCAACATGGATACACTGTGCTGGTCGACTGCACTGGCTGTGCCATTTTAGAACATTGCTGTCTGGCGTGATCTTCTTCACTGGTGCTCAATGTGAGATCTGAACCTAAACTTGGAGTGTTCAAAATCGATCAAAATTTTAAATTTAAATAATATAAAAATCCTCAGCAATAACAAACTTCAACATTTCAGTGATCATCGGAATGCTGACTGCGCTACGATTTCGTCGCACCCGACTGCACATGATGCACTCCGATCCGAATGACCCAGTAAACTGTTTTTTGCAAAGTTTTCCAATGCAGATCACGCCAGAAAAGATGTCCGAACAGTTTTCCGGTGTCCTGTCCGCCTTGGGTGTCATACGCGATGTCCGCGTCCCGGAAAGGATTGGCTCAAAACACCGAGTGTGTCTTGTGGACACTACGCGGGACAGCCAGGCGGACAGGACACCGGACAACTGTTCGGAAATCTTTTTAGCGTGATCGTTTGCAGTCAAACAATTTCAATCTGTGTCCCACTGTGTCCAATCAATTCATCAAAATTCATTCAGATTGAATGGATGAACGTCATGGGTGCAGCGGGCGAATGGCTGCTTGTGTCGGCGTTTTTCGTTTTCTTGTTCACGTTTTCATTCGATTTTCGTCATCTGAGCGTCAGTCTGCCAAGAGTCAACCTGCCGCGCCATAGTGCTTTTGATCTCAATGAACCAATAAGGGACAGCAGTGGAAACTTGGTCATTGTGTGATTTGAATTTAGGTTTTTTTGAAATTATGTCTTTCACCGAGGATTGACAAATAAACTTGAAATTTTGTTTTTTGTGTGATTTGAATTTAGTTTTTTTTGAAAATTATGTTTTTTTTGCCGATGATTAGCAAATAAACTTGCATTTTTATTTATTTTTAATTCAATGGTTGCTTCCGTGAAGTGAGCCAAATATCAGGCATTTCCCTCCATCGGCCCTTGACCATGTTGACAGTCTTTTGACCGGTGACCCTTTGTTCGTACTCAATCAGTTGACGCCAGAATCCGTTGTTCGGACAGACCATCGGTCGCTTCTGACGACACAGAACGAATGCGTCCCTGCCGTTTTTTGGGAGCAACATGTGAGAACTGGTAAAGTGGGCGGGATTGATTTGGACAAATGCCTGATATAATTTGCAGAGATTGATCAAACCACTGTGAAAACGTGTCTCCAGAAAAAGACACATTAAAGTTCCACTGAAAATGAGGCAAGAAAACATCAGAACCAAAACTAAACTGTTGGCTGACGTAACGGAAACAGAAAACTCACTTGAGCGTCATCTTTTGGTACTTCACCAAGTAAGCGAGACAGAGGCTGGTTGATCTGCTGATGCCGGCAGCGCAGTGCACGAGCACACGACCATGCTTGAGACGATGCTGTTCGACTTTGTCGGCGACGTCGTCAAAGTACGGCGAAAGGCTCGCCCACTCGCTGTCGTCAACTGACACCTCAAAAAGCGGTTGCTGTGCTGGCTGCATTTTGAACTTTTGGCACACTTGAAACAGTGATTTCGGTCAGTCAGAAAAGGATTCTTGAGAATAAATTTGACACAAGATGAAATTTTAATAAAAAAACACTACCACCGTCGTCGTGCGACGGCATGGCGGACTATGGTGAATCCATCATATGATGAACATTGCCGCAATGTAACGCGTGTGTGCTCACCACATGGCCGAATTTCTATCACGTTCTACCACACCGTTGCACTCGTGTAGACAGAAACGATGATTGGTCAAACATTTTCAAAACTTGACATCTCAACACTGGCACTATACCTTGACGTAGTCAATGTCCGACTTTTCGTAGCGTTTCGCGGCACTCGGAATGTTGGTGGCGTCGACGACACAGGTGACTTTGTGCTTGATCAAACTCGCCCATCCTGCGCCGCCCATTCCGCTGAGCAGCAAGTGCTCTTGGATTTCGCTCACTGCATCCAGCGACATCTGACTTCGACTCATTTTTTGGGCGGTTTTTTAAGCGGGAGTTGTTTTTGTTTTGAAAACTCAAAGCAGAAAAGTCGAGAAAACGTTTCAGATGTTTGTGCGTTTCAAAACTTTTTCACTGAAATTGTTCTGAACACACAGAAACGCATATGACCAGATGCTGAGCAACAATAACGCAGTAAAGCTGGCTGAACTCTGAAACAAGACCGAATAACTTACGCTGCTGTTGCACAAAGCGACAGACACACTGAATGTGCACCAAAAGCAGCCAATAACGTGAATAACAGAATCTTTGGTGGTGGGCATTTCACTTCAAAAAAAAACAGAACGAAACGTTAATTTAAAAAATCACCATAATCAATGAAAATTTCACAGATATCAGCATTTTTGAGCAACAATGTACAACATAAATCTTTTTGGATCTGATCCAGCAGTTCTTGTTCGCTCATTTGACCGGCTGTTGTCGTGATGTGAGCCAAATGTCGGGCACCTCGCGCGAATACCTGCCTCTGAGCATGGTCACCGTTTTTTGGCCGGTAATTTTCTGTTCGTACTCAATCAGTTGACGCCAGAATCCGTTGTTCGGACAGACCATCGGTCGCTTCTGACGACACAGAACGAATGCGTCCCTTTAATTTCAACTTAGACCGAACGAACGAATGGTGATTTTAGATTGTGTTTTTAGCCAGGGCTAACCCGGAAAAGCATACAGAACGCCGTCGAGTTTGGCGCCCATCGAGTTTCCTCTGTCATTAAGTGCCTATACACCCCTCGGCGGTGCTCGAACCCTCGAACGCGCAAACAAGAGTCTAACGCACCACCACCAGGCCACGAGGGTGACGTCGTCATGTAACAGGTGTAACACGGTAAAAACGTGTAACAAGAATTTCCAGAGGGGTTTTTCTTCAGGTGTAAAAATCAGGCATTTTGATCAGCGTTGTGTAACGTCAGCTGTCGGTTAATTGCCCATCAACCGAGGTTTCCATAAAAAACAAAAGAACAGTTAGAAGGCATCTCTCACTTGAGCGTCATCTTTTGGTACTTCACCAAGTAAGCGAGACAGAGGCTGGTTGATCTGCTGATGCCGGCAGCGCAGTGCACGAGCACACGACCATGCTTGAGACGATGCTGTTCGATCTTGTCGGCGACGTCGTCAAAGTACGGCGACAGACTCGCACACTCGCTGTCGTCCACTGGCACCTGTGGTGAAATGGCAAATACGAGTCGCTGATTGGTTGCATGCGTTCTCGACAACCAATCAGCTGTGTGTCTCGAAAACACGCAACCGGTTTTGCGGACAGATATGCATTTTCATTGAAATTTCACAAAACAAAACAAAAAATTTCTTCTGTGGAGCCGGATTCTGCTCGCGTTTTTAGCCAATCAAGCAATAAAATCCATTTCAGCTTAGCCAAAATCAACACCGCTGAACCGCGAACGCAAGCTGTTTCCGTGTCTGTTCCGTGTTCGAAGGTGCATTCACCTTGACATAATCGACGCCGGCGGCAGGCGTGCACAGCGGTCGATTCTGTGGAATGTTGGTCGCATCGACGATGCACGTCACTTTGTGACGAGCGAGATTCGTTGCATTTACGGCGCCGTAGCCGCTCAGCAGCAAATGCTCTTGAATTTCACTGATTGCGTTCAATGACGAAGTCATTGCGAGACGATGCTAGCACGTGGAAACAACTCAAACATGGATGAAGCTGAAGCAAACACGCATCTCCACATCTGCTC
The DNA here is from genome assembly GCA_030248135.1 of Theristus sp. LFF4_11. NCBI lineage: Eukaryota > Metazoa > Nematoda > Chromadorea > Monhysterida > Xyalidae > Theristus > Theristus sp. LFF4_11. The sequence goes on along the minus strand of JASANC010000870.1, from coordinate 8,761 downwards.
AGTGAACAGAATGCAATGACCGACAAAAAAAATCTCGGCTAACTGTTTTTCACACTTGAAAAGATTTGACGTTCAAAAAATCTGCCTTTTTTCAACGAACAATTTTGAAATTTTTTAAAAACAAAAATTAACAAAAGAACGTCAAAATTGGATTTCAACAAAATAATGTTCAAAAATTTGTTTTGTCGAGAAAACACACAAAAAAAGCTGCGTCGCTACGTATAAAACAGAATTCGAGAACAGGCAGTACATTTTAGATATCCAGCAAGCATCACACACACTGCGCTGGCCACAACAACACAAACTACACACACAGCTGTAAATATTTTCTGGCACATTTGAGTGCGCGGAAATTGTACGCTCGCACGAAAAGATGAAGCCTCTAGAAAAACTGCGTTTTCCGTTGCACAAACGCATTTTCTGTGTACGCTGCACTTTAGTTCCTTTAGCCGGAGTTTCGTGAAATTATTGTGACAAATGAAAACGTTTTTTGCTTTCATGGTATATGCAAAACTGAACCTTCACAGAAATTAATCCAGAAAGATAGATGAAAAACAAACAATCACACGTTCAACAACATTTGACGAACGTTGACAAACGATAAGACTTTCAGACAAAATGGCAAGACAGACTCATTGATCAATATGTAAGTGAAGATTTGAAAATGATATATGGAAGACACGTACATGTGAGATAAAAAGAAATCGAATGTTCAAAAAAGTTTTGAAACAGAGCGTGCGAGAAAGAAATGTGTGAAAACATGTGAGTTCAGAAACCATAATATCATTGTTTAGTGTGAGAAAAACAGCTATATACATTGTGCTGATTATGAAACTCACTCCAGGTGGAACTGTAAATAATCTATAGCTTATCGAATTCAATTCCAGAAAGTTCCAACTAGACGACTACGGTAGGCACCCGTAAACTCAATGTCATAACAATCTATCCAAGACATTCCCATAAATCACCGCCACCACCAGCAAGCCCAACATCGTTCTATCCATTGTTCTAGCTTCCACAGCCGACCCACGATCATCATCGCCGACCGAGTGTTCGCTGCAGATCTGGCGACCCTTGCAGATGCACTCCTTGATCGGCAGCTTGTGATTCGTTGAGGGCAGTTTTCGACAGAAGCCGTCCTTGAACAGGTCCGAGTTGACGGCGATGTAACTGTTCGCACAACCGCGCACAGTCAATGGCAGCTCTGCAATGTTCAATTTGAATTCGATCAAGTTCAAGTGTTCGTGAGAACGGGGGCTACGGAATCAGGGCTACATAGTTGGCTACTGTTTAGCTGCGTGTTTATGAATTACAAACGTTATCACTAGACGTACATACTGTATGCTGTGAACATGGTTTTCGTAGCCGAAAGCATTAAGCGGCATTCATGAAGCAGTATTTAGTAACGCGTAGCTGTGTTGAAACATACATAGTAGCTAGTGTACCCGGTCACTAAATACTGCTTCATGAATGCCCCTTTAGTGGGGCTCCGTTGTCGTCAATGACATACTGTACGCTGTGTGTGTGTGGATTGGTCACTGTGTTGAAGTGAACCTGCTGCCATAAAAAATCAATCACTCGTTTCAAATTCAGCATGGTTGCTCAGCTTCAGCTGAGTTAGTCTCATTATTATTTTTCTAGTGTGTTTTCGCGGAAGAATAAACTAATCTTTCAACAGGAAGCATGCGCAGAACAGTTTTCAAACGCCACATTAAGAAAAAAACAAAACCAATTATACACTGACGTCCGGTAAAATCCTGGCCGAGTCTGAGCGTGTAACAATAGTTGGACGGACACGGCACCCTTTGCACCCGGGTTCTATTGATCATTCGGTCGCAGTCTTGATAAACGGCGTCCTGCGGGTATTTGGCGAATCGAAGGTCGAACAGTTGGTCCATCGCTTGCACGAGCTGCTCGTTCGCGTATGACCGCGGGCTGGCACAATGGAAACACCAGTGACTCGACGACGGTGGTGTGGTTTGCTGGTGCTCTGCTCTTGTCTCGTCTGCAAAGGGCGATACAGACGCTTTGCATAATGAAAATCACACTTCTAATTGCATTCAGAAGAATTTGTTCAAATTCAAATTGAAAGCGTGGTTGAAAGCCTGAGAAAAACTTGCCGACAAGCTGAAGCCAGCTGAGTGTCACTGAGAATAGCAGAACGGACGAACCAAAAGCGCTCATTGATGAAAGTGACATATTTTTTGTCTGATGATTCTGTTTTTTCGATCACTCAAAACTCAACGCAGAGCAAGAAAAAATATTATGCTAGCAGTAGGTGAATGACATATGATCACCAACTACAGAAGATTACACGACAAAATGAGCGTAATCTCGGTTTTTGCCTGAAGTCCTGCAGTTGCAACAATCAATAATCTCCAAAGGGCCGTGGGTTTGGCTCAACGATGGTGTACATTAAGGGCATGTTTTTTATCCTTTTGTTACTGTTGTGTACTTTTTTGTCGATCGAAAGGCTAAAAACAGAGTGTATAAGATGCCAACGTTGCCAACGTGTTTTCTGTATGGTGTGTGTGTGGATTATAGTCAGAGTTTTCCAGGCTTTGATTTGTTTGAGCTATGGCCACAAAAAATAAAACGCTCATGTGTTTATGTTTTGGATATTTTGTTTACATTATGGCGCTTGTTTGTGATTGATTTCAGTTGTTTACCATTCAAGGACTGATGTAGAAAACAGACCAGCATAGTAATCGAATCCAAACTTCTAAAAGTTATTACATTAAAAAATAATAATACTTTTCTGTTTCCACAAAAACTTGGAGACACACGGCAGTCTTCACCTGTGGCCTGATGAATCGACAGGAGAAACGGATCCTGCCTGCGCGGTGCCGTGCGACCGTTTTGGCCAGCGGGACGATGGGTATTGAAAATGTTGCTGTTGGACAACGTGTGCTCAGGCCAACGTGCCCAAGCGGACGATGTCGTTGCACCAGACTGCCTCATCCCAGTTGTAGCGATAGACGGTGCGGAGCCACTCAGCAGCTTTTCATCATACAATTCATAGTCCAACTGTGAGCGCACCCCGGCGTGTTTGCCGCCGTAAAATCGGTTGAATTCCTCCGGCGTTGAGATGCTGTCGATTGACAATGGTGGGCCTCGGTGTTGTGTTCGTTGATGATTGTTGTTATTATTGTTGAATGGTGTATGCTGGAGATTGTGGACATTGTGGTTGTGATTGTGGACGTTCTGTTGCTGTTGTTGCTGTTGTGAGGATTGCCAAGAGGTTTGCCGTTTTCGAATGCCCGATTCTGCTGCTGTTGATCTTTTGCGGACAGTATGCCAGCGATCTCGACGATTCGCGGACGACTGTGCCACGTTTGGCAGCAACAGTAGCAAGCAAATGTCGACAAGATTCATGGCGCTGGCTTGGCACTGCAACCTGGCTATCTGGAAAATCAGTTTTGAGAACAATTTCGATGTCCACAAGGTATTCGCCGGCCAATTAGGTAGTTCCATTCAAATATAAAACCAATAGTCACCAGCGAATTTCATGCAGAGTGTTACGATAATTGGATGACGCAATAAAACACAACATGGTGACTCATCCTTTGTAAATAAAAATAGTGCGGAAAACAATTCAGGTGATGTTGAGCGGTAACTTTTCACACATCCAACGCGGTCAAAAAGCAATTTTGAAAAAAAAACTTGAAAATGTTGTTCATGGCAGAGAATCTAAAAACCCGCTGTGCCGTCACGTCATGGCAACGTTTTCACAAACGCATGCAAACGTGCGCCAAACGCTTTATTCTGCACACGACCACAAATTTTGTGATGACAACAAGCGTGGAGATCGGAAAAAAACGTGTACAAAAACGACGCACTGTTTGTTGGCCTCGCGGCGCACGCTCTCTGCTGTGCATGCGGTGATTTCGCATTTATTGATTTGTTATGTGTGTGCGTGTGTACTCCGAATATTCTTCTGTCCGACCATCTACGTTCTTGGTGGTTGTGTGGTTAGACCATGGACAAACAAACACCCCAGATCCGCGTACACACCTTTATTCACTCCGATTGCTGGATGTTTACATTTCTGCATAAAAAGAACATGTTCTGTCCGCTGGAGTGAGTCGATATGGCTTTTTGGACAAAAAACGGGCTTCCTTTCTGCGAAAACTTTCACGTTTTCTGCCCAAAATTATTCAAAAACAGATGTTGTTAATAAAACAGGACACGAACAACTTCTGTTACATTTTCCAGATGATCCCGCACACAACCTCTTTCAGGAAAAATTCAGTCCATAATATACACGTAGTACTTCAGCGCATTTTAAAGAAAAAAGGTTTTGATGAGTCATCGATCGGTCAGTGTGTTTTCGCATGTCTATTTTTGATTGTTTATGGGAACCTTCAATAATCCTTACCTAATTTGCATAAAAATCCTTTCCCGTTTGAAACTTTTTCAACATGGAGGTGCCATGGCTGTTTGATAATTATATTCAGTTCAGACGCCTGTGCGTACTTGCCCCGTTATGTGTCTTTACCAGACCTTGCGGTTGAAAATTAGTTGAACGGAATTTGATGTGTATAAACATAAACATGACTACTTTGAAAAGAAAATCAACGAATTGATCTTTTTCACAAAAAAGTAGCACAAGCAAAAATTGCGTCTCCGCGAGTTAACTTGGTGTGATTTCGATTCGATTGAACAAGAGATGTACATTTGCATTCAACAGATGAAACTGCGTCAGTCAACTGCTGATTAAAAGTGTGTGTTTTGATGAATTTTTATAGTTACACAACACAACAACTTTTTACGCAAAACAAGACGACAAGTGGAAGCACGAAGATCAGAAAGCTGGCTTCGATCTGGCGCTTTTTGTTTAATAATGCAAAACACTCATTATTACACATGCCCGCTCAAATCATTTAATTAAGCGAAAACGACAGAAGCGTTGCACTGAACTTCTAAAGATGCATAGCTTCCGCTAGTCGTGTTTGCCGATCCATCCACCCTCACCTCTCACTCGCAACCAAGATGAATCGAAAACGTCTATCAGTATTTTTATGTTTTATTCAAAATAGACTTTTGAAAACGTTTGTAGCACATGGGTTGTCAATTTATTTTGTTCCAAGCAAAAATCTCTTTATAGGTTTTCGTTGATCAGCTGCTTTGACTGTGTCACGAACAATGTTTACGTGTTTATTCACTTGGATTTCCATAAACAACCTACTATCCCCAAACAGCTAACTGACACACAAACATTGCTGCTTGTTCAGAACTGAAAATCGTGTGTATGAAAGAGAGCGGCTAACGAACGCAAGAACAACATTGTGAACGGTCGTACAGTTACTGAGATAAATAAGCTGCGAAAAAAACATACAGCTCATATAACCGAAATAATGAAATGCATTTATTCAATTCAGCTCACGCTTTTTTACATGGCTCTGCAAATGCTGATTGGTCAATATTTGAACGTTGGAACGCCGGAACGTATCGCGCTTTGTTGATACATACATTGTATATATGAGCTAACTCACGTTTAAATTTCTGACAAAGTCTGTATTATCTTTTATTTTCGCTCCGAGACTCAATGCGCGCATAGATAGGTAAGCAGTTTCATGCATGACGCGGGAATTCCAAATTGGTAAAGTGATTCGAGTCTCCAAATTAGGGCCGGGTTACTTGGCTGTATTTTGAATTGCCACATAAAGATTGACATTAGTTTACTTCTCCAAACGATAATATTTTTTCAGGTGATGGTCATAAGTTCACTCATGTTATAAACGCAAGAAAACAGCCGAAAATTCGCAAAACCAAGATCATGTCAAACTGGATCGACGACATGAATGCGATGCGTTCACTGTCACTAAAGAATGCCAACGAGCACGCCAGTGTGGTCGCCAAACAACGCCAACCAATGTCGCCAATTGTCAGGGCGTTCAGCGCAACCGCAACCACGCAGCAACAGTCGAGGTCAGCTGATTTTTGTTGATCAAGGCATCTTTTAATTGGTTGAACTGAACCGCTGTGAATTTGGACATGGTATTTCAGTAACTTTTAGTAGCAAACAGTAGCAACTTTCAGCAGCAATAATTTCTCAGCTGGTTTCCTTTCCACTCCACGATTGAGAGAACGTTTTGCATGCTGCTCGAACATGTAGTATCTTTTATTTTGGTCCCGAGATTTAATGTGCCCATAGATAGGTAAGCAGCTGCATGCACGACGCGGGAATTCAAAAGGTAAAGCAATCCGAGACCCCTAAATATAGGCCGGGCCACTTAGACTGTTTTGAATTGCCACAAAGGACTGAAACTGGTTTCCTTTTAACGTCCGCACACGCATTGAGTCGCAGAACCCAGAAAATTGATGATATTTGCAGGCGCAACCGACTGGAGAGCAACAACAGCAGCAGCGACATGTCATCGTCAACGTCACTCGACCCCCTCTGTGGCGATCGCTTGTTCTACGTGCGGCACGAGTCGCCAGTGATTGACGAAATACGACAACGACACAAACAACAGGTAGACACGTGTATGGTGGAACATGTGGACACCATACCCGTGCGACGGTGTGGGGTACCGATGTGCGCAGCCCTCAAACCGGTGTGCAGTCCGCAAGATTTTTTTTGCGGTGGTGAGGGCTGTGCACCACTTTGATGACTGTGCACCATTTTGAGGGCTCTGCACCATTTTGAAAGCTGCGCACATTTACAAGGCAGCCGGTGCTATGAAAAAACTCGCAGTTTGTTCTTGCGGGCTGCACACCGGTTTTGAGGGCTGCGTACATCGGTACCCCAGACCGTCGCGCGGCTATGGTGGATACCATATGGTGTTTGGAAGGACACAAATTCTCTCTTTAGTTGACAAAATTCAATTCCTATAAGCATAGAACTGCTTCAGCAACTTCGCGCCAGTCAGATGTCGTTGCCGCCGGCCACTTCCAGCGACAAGCCAGTGAAAGGCGCCCACCACGACGCCGTTCTCGTCATGAAGACACTGAACAACGACAAGCGTACCGTGTCTGCACCGCTCGTTTCCTCCAGCAGGCAGCGCGTTTTCCAACACCAACAACCGAAAGCGCAAGCGGTCGAATCGATATTCACGCTCGCCTACAAGACACCGCCGCACGGTGACCAGCAACACAGCGATGCGCTCATCATGAGGCAACGCTCAAATTCGGCCAATCAGCGTGCCAGCAGCACAGCCAATCAGCATGGTCGACCAAAATCTGCGGCGATCCGGTCGCTACGACGATCGAACACGCTCTGGCGGTTGAGCACGAAGAAAAGTCGCGACTCTGCTTGAGTGTTGTTGTTTTGTGCTTCATTGGGTTTTCATTTGGTTGTGCGACTCAATGCGCGCATGGAATAGATTTGACTTTATGCATAACACCGTAACTCAAAATGTGGAGAAGTGGGCCCGAGTCCCTGAAATATGATCGGGCCACTTAACGTAATTTCTTCATTATGCATCAAGCATAAAACTAGCTAATGGCATTGGGTCACAGAACCAAATAAATATTTTGTTGATGTTGTTGTGAATCTGTATATCAAAAATCTGAATTTTTCTCGTGAAAACTCGTGAAAACACGTTTATCGTGTACCGCACGTGTTTGTGGCCATGAAGTTCGACGTCATATCCAGGCACTTTTGTGTTTCTTTGTTAGTGATATCGGGTTCCCGGTCTCTCCAAGACGACCGAATTTTATTCCCAACGAGAAAACATTTTTTTTAAAGAAAACAAGTTTTAAAAAGAACCCAACCAATAAAACTGTAAAATGTCCACTGCCGTTTTCCTTTTATACAAAACGATTGGTACTTTTTGCAATGAACGAACACGATTCCTGAAAAAACCAAATCGCAATGCACCAAGGACAATTTCTTCATAAACCAACAAACGTTTCATGCAAAAAGCAAAACAGTCATCACAATGAACGTGAAATTGAGAAGTGCTGAAAAATATTAGAATGGTTCGCGCACGATCACATTTTCAACAAACCCAACAATAAGCAAATCGAATCAAATGAAGAATTGCTCTGTATAACAACCAGTTTCATGAAAAAATGCTTGTTCTTATTTTTTTCAGATAAAATCGAGATGCAGTAACTCCAATTCAAAAATTGCGGCCATGTGTTCTGGCCACCAAAACATCCAATAATAAAGGTGGCAAACTTTACACTTTCAGTGGACGAAGCACACACATGAATCTCAAGAGCATGCAGCCGGTTTTTATCTGAATAACAAATCAACGCTATGCAACGAAATTTCTCGCACCACGCACAGGAGCGCAAAGAATTTCTAAGCCACATGAGATTCGTGCGTCCAGCTATGAAAAGCAGTCAATCAAACACACTGGCTGTGCACGAAAAGTGGTAGCGTAATGCCCGAACGACAGTCAGTCATCGATTGCAATGGCAGACGAAGAGAGCCGTTGCGCGTGCAGTCTGTTCTGTTCAGTTTGCCAGTTTTGTCGACCGCCACCGGAGGCAGAGCTGCGTGCCGCCTGTCGCTGTCGATCCAAGCGAGCGATACGTCGTGCTTCCTTCATGGCCTCGTCGACATCCAGTTGATCGTCAATGTCCCATTCGTTCGCGACCGTCGCCGTCTGATCGTCCTGCAGCGTTCCGAGCTCCGCTGGCCGTGATGCCTGTATGACTGTCGTTGTTGTTTTCAATTTGCAAGAAATCCTCTTAAAGCAGACGCACTCGCTGTTTTTTCGTAGTGCGACTAAATGCTGACGCAGAACTTTCTGGCATTTTTTTAGTTGTCTAAATCTTGTTCATCATGACACTTGACGTGATTCGC
>JASANC010000867.1:0-31908 GCA_030248135.1 Theristus sp. LFF4_11 | reverse complement strand
TCCGCTATAAGTGGGTACATTTTTGCCCCTCGCAAAAAATCGATTTCGCTCATTTTTGGCACAAAGGTGCCGTTACGTCCCAATATGAAAGTTCCGGCCCGTTTTTGAAAAAAAATCAACCCCAACGTTTTCTACAGGCTTGCGAAGTAGGCCAAGTCGAAAAAAGTTGGTATTTTTCCCAATTTATAAAAAATGCTAATTTTACAAACTCAAAAAGCAAAATAGAAAAAAGTGATCGAAACAAAAGTTGTACTATTTTTGCTACTCTGTCACATGATAATATTATTGTTGTCAAAAACCAAACCAAAAACTTGGTACAAACAAAAAACTGCAAAAATTGAGTTTTTTAATTTTTCAATTTTTTTACTTTTTTGCCTTTAAAAGCTCAGGGTTTAAATTGACCGTTCCAAATTTTACAGCATCATTTTCGCCGCAAAAAACTGGTCTAGAAACTTGTAAATTAAAAAAAATTCAGAGGTATATATTTTAGATATTTGAGTTACAAAATTATCCGAAAAAGTACGATTTTTTGCTCAGACCAAAGTAATTCCCTTTTTATACGTACTCGATGGCAAAATCATCCATAGTGACCGGAGTGAAAATGTAGCATTTTGAATGGACTTTCACGTGATTTATTTATTTTTTTGTAAATAACAAATTATGTTCTTGGTACAAAGCAAAATTCTGAACAAATAAGGTTTTTGAACTTGAATTTTTTTGTTTTTCCGTGTGTAAAAGCCTCAAACAAGGATTTTAACCAAAAACTTTTAACACCACGTAATTCACCGTGTAAAACTGGTCCAGAAACCATTAAATAAAAGAAAACATACGGTGCATCAACAGCAGTTTCGAGTTTTCAATGTTTTTCAAAGGAGCCATTTTTTACTCAGACTGAAAAAGCTCCGGTTTTGAAGCTCCAGTTCGCCGCGATGAAAACAAAATAATCACCACACACGATCACAATAAAAAAATAAACCATTTCGGATGTTGTGTCAGGTGCTTACTCAAATTTTACAATTGTTAAACCATATTCTCGGTGCAAAGTAAAAATGAAAAATCTTGAGTTTTTCTTCGTCATAAGAAAACAATGTTATGGAGGGGTGAAAAACTTATCAGCGCGTTTGTTCTAAATAACGACACACACGTATAAAATTGAAAAACAAGTCCTTCAACCGACGAAATAAATTCAACAATCATATTTAAGATCGGCTTTTTCAGAATTCCGACCCCCCTTAGACACAGTTTTTCAAAAGTTTTCAAATTTTAAAAAAATTAACACCAATCGAACCGTCTCGATACGCTGAGTTCGAAATTCGCATTTGTTTTTTGATTTGATTTATTTTTATGTTTAAAAAAGAGGAAAAACCGTTTTTTCGAGGGATCTTTAGAAAAATGGCTCTAACTCGCCTCTGCGTTAAGCTATTAACAAAATTCAAAAACCAATCGATTTCACTTGTGCCCACGCACATTTCTATAATAACATTATTTTATAAAAAAATGTTGTTTTATGTTTGAAATTTAAAAAAAAACTGAAAGAGTTTGTGGTTTTTGCTGTGTTTAGGCACTTTTAAAGGATGCGGAGTAGGGTTGCTAAGTGATTGTGAAAGCACTTGAAAAATGCTAGAAGTATGCAAAAAATAGAAAAAATCGATTGCGCAATAAAAAGAAACGAAGCATTACAATATCGGTCGCCCGCATGCATACAGGGTATTTCCTGGTATGTCGACAAATTGTAGAGCAACGAAGACAAAAATCCAAAAACGGGTATTAGGGCAACTTTTTGCGCTGAATCCGAAAAAGTGGGTACCGTTGTGAAATTTTGCTACAGTAACTTAGAATTTGCGATTTTTTGGTTTTTTAGCCTTTTTGGATTGTTTCTGGTCTGTGTGGTGTTATACATGAACTAATCAGGCCAAATTTGGTATGAATCGGCTCCCCTTAATCATGCGAACAATTTCCTTTCAGATACCGCAACTATATTATTATTACCGTAACCCACAGAGCACGATTTTTACTATTTTTAACCATTTTTTAGGCCTGAAAGTGACATTTTTGATTCCTGTAGTGTTCTAGTTGTTCGAATTGAATTAAATTTGTATCAGTCAATTACTCTTGGTCAGGCAAACAACTTTCATTCAAATACCGTACCCACCGCTTGACTTCCGTACTCCTTGAAGAATGGTATTCTTCTACCAAGTTTTCACCATTTTCAGGCATGAAATTGGCTTTATGGTCTATGCAGTATCATACTTGACCGAATCTAGTCAAATTTAGCATCAATCGACTCCCCTTAAAGCAAACAACTTTCACTCAGCTACCGTAATCCTTGCTAAAAGTTGCCGTAATACCCGTTTTTAGATTTTTGTCTCCGTTGCTCTACAATTTGTCGACATACCAGGAAATACCCTGTATGCATGCGAGCGACCGATATTGTAATGCTTCGTTTCTTTTTATTGCGCAATCGATTTTTTCTATTTTTTGCATACTTGTAGCATTTTTCAAGTGCTTTCATAATCACTTAGCAACCCTACACCGCATCCTTTAAAAGTGTCTAAACACAGCAAAAACCACAAACTCTTTCAGTTTTTTTAATTTCAAACATAAAACAACATTTTTTGTAAAATAATGTTAACATAAAAAATGTGCGTGGGCATAAACGAAATCGATTGGTTTTTTAATTTTGTTAATAGCTTAACGCAGAGGCGACTTAGAGCCATTTTTCTAAAAATCCCTCGAAAAAACGGTTTTTCCTCTTTTTTAAACATAAAAATGGGTCAAATCAAAAAACAAATGTGATTTTCGAACTCAGCGTATCAAGACGGTTCGATTGGTGTTAATTTTTTTTAATTTGAAAACTTTTAAAAAAACTGTGTTTAAGGGGGTCGGTATTCTGAAAAAGCCAATCTTAAATATGATTGTTGAATTTATTTCGTCGGTTGAAGGACTTGTTTTTTAATTTGATACGTGTGTGTCGTCTTTTTAGAACAAACGCGCTGATAAGTTTTTGACCCCTCCATAACATTGTTTTCTTATGACGAAGAAAAACTCAAGATTTTTTCATTTTTACTTTGCACCGAGAATATGGTTTAACAATTGTAAAATTTGAGTAAGCACCTGACACAACATCCGAAATGGTTTATTTTTTATTGTGATCGTGTGTGGTGATTATTTTGTTTTCATCGCGGCGAACTGGAGCTTCAAAACAGGAGCTTTTTCAGTCTGAGTAAAAAATGGCTCCTTTGAAAAACATTGAAAACTCGAAACTGCTGTTGATGCACCGTATGTTTTCTTTTCTTTAATGGTTTCTAGACCAGTTTTACACGGTGAATTACGTGGTGTCAAAAGTTTTTGGTTAAAATCCTTGTTTGAGGCTTTTACACACGGAAAAACAAAAAAATCAAGTTCAAAAACCTTATTTGTTCAGAATTTTGCTTTATACCAAAAACATAATTTGTTATTTGCAAAAAATAAATAAATCACGTGAAAGTCCATTCAAAATGCTACATTTTTCACCCCGGTCACTATGGATGATTCTGCCATCGAGTACGTATAAAAAGGGAATTACTTTGGTCTGAGCAAAAAATCGCACTTTTTCGGATAATTTTGTAACTCAAATATCTAAAATATATACCTCTGAATTTTTTTTAATTTACAAGTTTCTAGACCAGTTTTTTGCGGCGAAAACGATGCTGTAAAATTTGGAACGGTCAATTTAAACCCTGAGCTTTTAAAGGCAAAAAAGTGAAAAAATTGAAAAATTAAAAAACTCAATTTTTGCAGTTTTTTGTTTGTACCAAGTTTTTGGTTTGGTTTTTGACAAAAATAATATTATCATGTGAAAGAGTAGCAAAAATAGTACAACTTTTGTTTCGATCACTTTTTTCTGTTTTGCTTTTTGAGTTTGTAAAATTAGCATTTTTTATAAATTGGGAAAAATACCAACTTTTTTCGACTTGGCCTACTTCGCAAGCCTGTAGAAAACGTTGGGGTTGATTTTTTTTCAAAAACGGGCCGGAACTTTCATATTGGGACGTAACGGCACCTTTGTGCCAAAAATGAGCGAAATCGATTTTTTGCGAGGGGCAAAAATGTACCCACTTATAGCGGACGGTCTCTTAAAACACTTGACGCTGTTATCGAAAGCATTTTTTTCGCGGCGCCATTTTTCCCCAAGCCCACATTTTCTTATCTGGCCTGCCAATCTACCAATTTTTCATGTTGCGTGCAGTTTTGAATCAAAGACGGAACAGACCGTGTTGTCTAACAAACGCAAAATGTAACATACTGTATTGAAACAATAGTAAAGCAATGCAACAATGGTTGGCAACAAACTCGAATCGATTGACGAAAAGTCACCGCTGATTGGTGAATGTACTGATCAGGTAAGTCGAAAGATAAAACACACACTTTTTGTTATTGATCACTCGTTATACAAAATTCATTACTCACCAACAGACTCTGTTAGTTTACGTTTTTCTTGGAGCTTGTGGAATCTGCTACTTCTAACCGCTAATCGAACCAATCGCACATGCTTTGAAAATTTGTGAAAATTGAGAACCGCAAATTTAGTTGTGTTTATTTAAACTTTTTTAAAAATTTAAAAATTGCTAATTCTTTCAGTTGCACCAGAACAATAATGAAAAACCGCTGCTTAAAAGCTCTGAGCAAGCGACCACCTCGTGGACGCCTGTGTGCATTGTCAGTGCGGTCAACTTTTTGTTCGGCGCCTCATTTGCACTGTACCTGATGTCCATAAGTCCGTATTTGTCCACGGTAAAACATACAATTGTTTTTGGTGCAACTTGTACAGAACGCTTACAACGTTTGTTGGTCTTTAGCTCTACCCAGCAACCAGCAGCACAATGTACAGTGTTGTTGTGGCAACGTTCAGTGTCGGAAAAGGTGGGCATGCTATGACACATTTTGAACCACCCTGTATATGTCACGTGCATAACTGTGCGTTACTGCGGCCACTCACTGGCAAGCGAAAAAAATTGTTCCAATTCAGCAGAGTAATTCGCATGTTCAAGTGCAGCCCTAACGTCGCCGGTGTCTGGCTATCTGAGCAACCAGAAGCGCAGCGTGCACCGGCCACTGCTGGCAGGCTGCATGTTGATGTGCGCTGGTCAGGTGGCATACGCGTGTGCTCAGCTGGCACGACACTCGCCGGCGTCTGTGGTGATCGTGCTCGTTGCAAGATTCGCCATGGGACTCGCTTTTGGTAAAGGCGCTCACAGATGATGATCCATTCGACATTTGTTGACATCATTTGCTCAGAAAACACTTCATTGCAGCCAAAATCATGAGTGCTCTGAAAGAAGTGGCAAAAGGCTTGCGTGAGGGGATTGGTCGTGCGAAGCATTTCTGTTTTGTGCACCAGAATCTTGCGCGTGAGCTTTTGTGCCAGCGAACGTTTCCCATTTGCGTGTTTCAGGTGCGAGTCCACTTGTGTGTGCGTACGCGTCTCGCGCCACACGTGCTGAGCATCGTGTCAAGGCTGTGTCAATGGCAATCGGTGCAAATGTACTCGGCATTGGCGCCGGACCAGGTGTGTCCTGACGTTCCCCTTTGGAATATTGCGGTATTGTCAAAGTTCTGCGTCATGCTTTCGCAACAGTCCCACTGTATGACATATTCGACCAGCTGATTGGTTGATGCTTGCAATCTGTGAATAGAGGCAGAGTTTGGTTTGCACAGAATGCATGCATCACGTGATCACCAACCAATCAGCTAGATGGATATGTCATGGAGTTAGTCTGTAGAATGACAAAACAACGCAGGACTACAAGTGGCGTTGATTCCGTTGGTTGGCGATGGCATTGTTGTCAACGGACACACTCTGTTGGACATGTGCGTCGCAACTGCGAAACGCACCACGCTTAATTTCAAAGCACACAATCACTATAAAAATGGTGTAGCTGTAAAACACAAAAAACAAAAAAAACACAGAAAGATATAAAAACACAAGCAAAACAGTGGTGCAGGTACACAGCGCCAGCGGCTGTTGGTGCATTTGCAATGTTGCTTGCCGTGTTCTTGATGGCCTGCGCGTTCAATGAGCAGTACGTTGGCATTGTCGACGAGGAATACCAGCACAGTAAAATGAATATAATCCGTTTTATTGCCAATAGTCACTAAACTGCCAGAAAATCTGCAGGCTTCATTGGCATGCTGCCAAAGTTCGATAGTTTTGGGGTACTCGTGGTGTTGGTGGCAGTGTTCTCTTCATCGTGGATCAACACAACCTTTGAATCGTATGTTCAATTGCGGCTAATAAGGATTGCGGTTATAAAGGCTGAAAACGCTGGATTCGTCGTGCTCTATGAAACAAGCAATAACACTGAACGAGCATTTTCTGCAGTCTCATCTCGCCATACACGCAGTCGATGTACAACTGGTCGGACAGACGTGTGATCGTGTGGACGTCAGCTCTGTTCATGATCTGTGCCTTTGTGCAAATCCTCCTATTCGCATTGTACGCATCCACCAGACTCAACCGAATGTAACTTGCTGCTTGTTTCAGTTTCAAACATTGAAACGACATTGAATGGCACACAGAACAGAACGCAGCGTTTTTTCTCAGTGACACACGGCTGCTTGTGGTCGCCGGTTTCACTGCACTCGTCGCCTTTCAAGTGCTGACATATCCGTGGCCGGCCTACACACAGTCCATTCAGCACTGGCAACAAAGTATTGCGGTTCAAAAAAACTGCGATTTTGTGACAAAAACGAATAGAAAAACCCAAAAGACAGTTGTTCGCAGACGGCAGCGAGAGCGAGAACGCCTCGCGCGTGTCGTGGCGTCTGGCGGACGGCTGCGACAGTGGCGACCTCTGGTGTTTGCACACGGCGCAGGTGCCGTTTGCGCTGCAGATTGTCGGCTATGCGACGTTCATGGCGTTCGGACTCGCCGCGACAGCCGCACCACTCAGCTTGCTCTACGGCTCCATCGTTGGCCCGAGACGCATGGTTGGCTGCGTAGACTGCTTGCTGCAGACGGAATGCCACGATGCGTTGCACGTGTCCCGTTGCAGGGCACCCTGCTCGGCATCTACGGCCTCGCCAACAGCGTCGCCCGTGTCAGTGCCCCGTTGGCGATGGTGCGTCTGCTGCACGCCAGTGGGCCACGCAGCGTGTGCCTCGTGAACGCTGTGCTCGCGGCCGTGAACATCGCACTGATCGCCGTGTGCTACGAGCATCTGCGCCCGTTGCGCTTGTCCATGCAACATTTGGTGGAAATCGAACACGACACTGCTGCCGACCAGCTCGGCTACTCGGCCTTGTCGACTGAGCAGATGCAGAAACTGCTGATACCCGTGAACGCACCACGCAAGCATGCCACTGCCACGAGGCAACACGAGCACGACGATGCAGCGCTGGCGACGAGACACAGGCTGCTCAACAAACACAGCGTCGCGACGCACTTCTGAAAGTGATCGCTCATTGGTGCACAGCATGTTCGCAGTCACTCAAAAGCACTCTAACAAGGAACCAGCCGACGGTGCTTGCTTATCTGAGAGCATTCTCGTGCTGCTGCTGCTGGTCCATTCCATTTGTCCACGTGTTTCATAACGCGAATATCTGATAATGTTTTATTCAGCTTTTCGTTCTGTGCCTTCAGTAACAGTAGCTTTAGCTGTTGTGCTGGTGTCAGCAGTGAAATAACGGTAAGTTTACCTTCAAAGATATGCGAAAAAAGTGCTGTATAAAAAATTTAAGTCAACAACGTGTTCAAAAACACCAATTGGCACAAGACAGTAATAATGCTATGAAAACAACACGATAATTGCACAGGGTAGCATTTAGAAATTTGTGTGAATGTTTGAAATTCATAAAAAGTTCAGATAACACAGTGAAAAGTTTGAAATCAAGTTTTTCGCAGACATCCAATTAGTTTCCATGCATGCAATACACAACGTTTTTCAAAACCACAACAAAAATGGTTATCACAATGGTCCTTTCAAACGTGGGGCACATTAGAAGGTTATCCCGAGGGATTCAGCCTCACTCTTCTTCGACTAACAGTATGTCTCCATCACGCCTTGCCTCCGTCACAATGTTCAGCAAACAAATATGTACACAGTAAAGAATAACGGAACAAGGAAACAAAATACAAGGGCTGGTTGTTTGAGCGAGTGTAAAGCGGCCGTGTCGCAGAGTCTGTACATGAGAAATGTGAAACAGTCCAAAAACATTGGAACGAACCATGAATTTTGAAACTGAAACCGAACTGAACCGAAGTGAATTGTGCACGAGAAACTGGTACGAACATGGAATTCTGAGTTAGTGGAAGATGAGTTTCAAGTGAATGGCAGAGTAATACTGTGACGAAGCACAGGGGCCCTATGTGGGTCAGGCTGAGTCAGCCTGTGCTCAGAGACACTCAGCCGAGACGACCCACAGTGTCTTCTTCTGTTCGTGCTCCACTGCGCTCGCGATTTGCTGACAGATCAAGCGCAACGTGTGCTCAGAGTGCGGCTGTGCTGGTGCGCTCACTGAAACGCACAGTCATCATCAAGTGCAGCCAATCATTAGGCACACTAGTATAGTCACATGTGTACGATCGAAATGACGTCATGTGTGTGTTTCAAAACATTCGCTTGTCATGCACGTTGCACCAGACCAGATAGTGCGACAGATCAATCAATATAAGGAATCAATCAAAACTGAAAGTCTGGCTATTGTCCAAGCGTGGCAAATGTTTTTGCAGCATATGACGTCGTTGCGGTCGGACACGTTTCAATGAACGGGCTATACTGACACAGAACAGTGCCGCAGTGGCAGATTGCAGCCGCACAACCAACGAACCAATGGTGTGCTGGCAGTTGATCTGCTGCAGTTGCGTCTCGACCTGCGCCGCCCGCTCCAGCAACTCCTTGGCCTGTTTGCTCTGCATGCGCTCCTGACTGCCATTGGCCCTCTTCGCCGACTCAAACGTCTCTCGTACTTGCTTGGCGTTTTTGTAGCGAATCACAACAACGATCGGATAGATGTGCAGCTGCTGCAGACGCTCCAACGCAGCCAGCGACACGTCCAAGATGCAGTGGAAACCCTGCGAGCGAACAATAGTGCACGGTACATGCGCACAAACACACAAATCCACTGGTTTCCTTTGCTGTCAACACCGACGAAGCTGCAACTTATCGCTGACCCTCTCAATGAGCTCCTTCACAACCGCCGTGCTGGTGACTTCGAACAGCTGCTGGCGTTTCCTGTTGAAGAAAGCACGCAGTTCAGAGGAAGTGTGTCACAGAGCTTGAGAAGCAGCATTTGCGAGTGGTGTGCCACGGAACATACCTGAAGTCGATGTACAGCAGATTTGCCATGCCCTGCTCCAGCTTTGTCTGGCTGATCTGCACGCACTCGGGCACACAGTGAACGAACGTGGTCGGATTCGAGTGCACCAGGCGGCCAATGACAATGTCGCACAACGGACCAATCAGCAGCACCGGACGCTTGCGCGCGTCTGCAAGCAACGCTCACCACTGCACTCGTCAAACGCGCTTGCACATACAAGTGGAATCTCACAAATTGCTACTGTTAAACATCGATCTCAGGATTAGAGGCATCAAAAAAGCAAGAGAACGGCTGAGGAAAGAGGGCCTCGGTAATCAGCCGGTTCAGCATACGAAAGACGTGGCTTGTTCTCGCCGCCGGAGCGGTTACAAACGTTCGGATGAGGCGTCGCGCACGCATTCACCAGCTAGCAACAGCAACAACAACTAACAGTCGTGGCGCTGCACGCGTTGGTAGATGTCCTCGATGAGTGTGACCGAGTCGGAGTCGTCCTTGCTGGGTGTGCGCGTGTGCTGACTCGAGCGCGACGACCGCCGCATGAACTTGAGCGATCGGCGGATGGTCGCTCGGCGTGAGCCGGTGCCGCTGTCGATCGCGTCCAAGGCAGCGCTGACGCCTGCCGCCACGGCGCCGCCGGCCCCGCCAGCAGCAGCAGCACTGCCCGAGCCGCTCATCTCCGCACTGCGCCTCATCATCATCTCCTCCTCCAGTCTGTGCACGCAACACAAAGTCAACAATGCAAATGCTGTCAACGAGCACCAGACGAGGCGAGCCTGCTCCGTGTCGTCCCTTTCTTGTGCCACGTCACTTCATTCCCACATCAAACCACCAAGTTTGGTACCCTTGGGTTTCTTGAAGCAGGATATGGAAGCGACAAATTGAAAACAAAACAAGGGCTACAACGGAAGGAAACAAAGACAGCGGCGAGGCGAGGCACCGGCAGTGCGTTCGCACTGACTTGTATTTGCTGGGTATGATGCCACAGGATCGTTGGCGTCCCTCTGGATCGAGCAGCCAGGCACGCCACCTGCCGGCCTTGCCCATGAACAGCGTGTTGTCAACGTAGACAATGTCGCCCGACTTTAGTGCCAGCTCGTCGTTGTTCTCGGCCGGTCTGTCCACATTGACACGCACGTAGAAGCCATCACCAGCAGTGAGTTTGCAGCGTGCGTACTCTGCAACAACGTGCCTCACTAACATGCGTCTGCAGCATCATTCGCTCAATCAAACCTGCCATCACCATCAATCACGTTGTGCACATGTGTCAACTGCAGAGAGCATCAAACTTGCACAAGCCAACATATTATTGCACATTTATTCGAAGAACCTGTCGAACCGAAATGACGTCATTTGCTTTCAAAATGCGCGCTTATCATGCTCATGCACAAATGCCAGAATTCTGTTTGGTTCCGGTTCGCCCTTTCACGTTTTTTTCCCACGTGGAGGCATCAGCGAAAGTGCAAGTGCGAATTGTGGCGCATGGCGAGCGCATGACGTCATTCGGTGTGGCGACCTGTCCATTGAGCGTACTGTGTTCGTTGTGTTGCACGAGTGCTGTCACCAGACTGTCGGATTTACGTTGCAATTCGTACATTGCCTGCTCGAGTGTCAGTTGGCGAAGATCCATGCCGTTGAACTGCAAGCAACACACACAGCATTCGTTGAGTCATTCATTGCAAAGCCAATATCAAAGCTTCCCAGTGGAACTTGCGCAGACGCCAATGAATAACGACAACGAAACAAACTTCAAGAATTTGATCGGCGACCATGAGCCCGTCGGGTGGTGTGTCAGCAGCGATTTTGTCCACAAAAATGCCAGTGTTGTTTCCGCCGCAGATGGCCATGCCCCAACAGTTCAGTCCTGCCTCGGTCATGCAGCCGTCACGACGGCGCACAGCAACATAACTGAAGTCATGGACACGTCAGCGTTTGCAATCAGCACAATAACGTTCAACCGTTTCATCTTTTTTAGAGGATGGATTGCGATTGCGAGGCCTTGTTGCAGAAATCATATTATGAAAAACAACGGTTCGCAAACTGTCAATCAGCGATGCAGCCAATCAGTGCACTGTACACAGATTGGCGTTCTGTTTTAGAGTGCAAGCTGCGTTACCGAGGCGGCTGCTGCACATCGGATGGTGTGCTGCTGGTGTGTCGAGCACTGGTTGCACTGGATGCGCCATGATTCGTGGTAGCACCGTTGGACACACCGGGCTCGCCGCGCTCAGAGATGATACCGAGGATCTCGCGGCTGAAACGTGCGTAGAAAACGGTGGGCGTTCATACAAGTTGACACAATCATGCTGCTTGGTGAACGCCAGACTTTTGATTGGAACAACTGTGTTCTTCAATGGAAGATGCCATGCTGATTCGAGCACTGCAACGCAAACCATTGTTTTGAAAACATTATTCGAGTTGTGTCGTGTCTTTCGTTCACCAGCGGCAAAACGCAAATTAAAAACATCACGAAAATCACTGAAAAGCCAAAGAACTACTGTGAACAAAGACAACAGCTCACATAAACCACTAAAATGCCGAAATGTTGCAAAAAGTCTGAATGGTTTTCTCACACGTTGCAGTTGGCAAATAATAATCATGAATACCCGATGTATCATGTATAAGTCCAAGTGGAAATGAAAGTTGGAAAATGTTAGAAACGAAACCCAAAAAGACACTTAAAACCAAAAAGATTACTGCACACTGTAAAAACAAACACAACAAAGATTACAAAAAAAGAAAAGGGTTGAGAAATAGATTGTGCACTTTTCATCGGTGCAAAGAGTGATGTGTAACTCACACAGCAGTCAATCAAACAAAAACAACAAGAAAATTTCTTTTCGTGCCGTGCTCGAATTCAAAAGAAACAAAAAAATTTTACAGAAATAAGTAATACGTTCAGTGAAGGCAAGTCATGAAAGATGAAAATGATTCGGCCAACTGCATTTTCCGCGGTGTATTGCCATCTTTGCTCACTTTGGTGCCTCCCTGGCCCCGCCCAAACTCTCGGCTATCCAACTGCAAGGCAGCAAGTAGTACTGCAATCGAGAGGGCCACTTGGAAAATGCTGTGACCAAATGGTGCAGTGCAGTCAGGAACGTTCATATGTGTTGCAATGTCGTTTTGTTGCCTGCACGATCACTTACCGAATTGGAAGAACACAATGGAAGACTAAACAGCGCAATTTTTTCTTTCAGAGACAAAATCACTCGAATAAAACGTATTTTATTGCAGTTTACAAAAATGAAAGTGGTCGCCGTCACCCGCACCCAATTCATGATTAGTAATGCCGAAAATAAACAAGCGAAAAACAAAGAACTAAAAATAAACAAAAGTTTTCCGTGTGTCTGACTGAAACCAAGTGTGTGGGTGGATTCTGACGGAAATGGATGCAGCAATTGTGTGCAGCCAGCAAAATCCCGTCAAAAAACGTATGCACAATGGAAAAAACTGCGATGCAACAAGAGTAATAATGTAATTTCGAAGCTCAAAACAAGTCGCACAACTGAATGGTGACAACAACGTAAAACATGACTCGAACCTGTGTGCAGAGGCACTTTGCACGGAGGAATGACGAGACAAATGCGCACTGTTCGAGTGATGACTGGGCAACGGCGCGTACAACGTCGGCGTGGGCGTGCCAAACGCTGTGCCACGTGGCGTGCCACGCACGTACGCACGCGTGTCCGGCTGTGAGCCGTGCGACCACGCCGATGCCACTTCTGCAAACAGACGAACCATGAAGAACACGTGCGACCAGGGTGATGCTTGCACGCGCACTGTGCACCTGACGCGGCGGCAGCGAGCATCTGCTGTGGCCTGTACTGCACGGTCATCGAGACGTGCTCCAGACGGCCGAGCTGCTGCAGCACCTTCCTCGCCTTGTCCAAATCGGCGTTCACCATGTTGATGCCACAGATCTGCAACAACGCTCAAATTGATAGCACAGCCGTAACACCGTAGAACGAGGTAAACCAGCAACAAAGCAAGCGACGCTGCCGCTGTCTGACGCACATCGAGAACCTGGTCGCCCACTTGAATGCCGTTCTTTGCGGCGAGACTTGTCTCTGACACACGTGATATGAAGACACCGTTGCCGGGCGAATGCACCGAGATGCCTAGGTTCTCACGGCTGCTGCCCTTCTCGATGTAGATCTTGCGCACGTCGCCCGGGTACAATCTGCAAACGCATCAACGCATCACCAAACGAACGCCACACAACGCATTGGAATATTTGTGAACTTGAAAAGTGGTGAGCACGGGTTGAGCGCGATCGTGTACAACGGCAGCGGCGTCAAGCAGCTGCATGAGTGCACCAGTTCACCTGAGCTGTGCGCTCGAGGATGTGTTTGAGAGCGTGTCCGGGTCAGCATAGTTCGAGTGCGACGGACTGCGGCGTGCCATCTGCTGGTTCGGCTGCTTGCGCTGGATCGGTGTGCCGCGTGCGCTGCTGGACACGGACAACGACGAGTGACTCGCAACGCCCATGTACTCGTGCTTGCTGCTCGTGCCCGGGTACGGCGGCGCGCGGCGCTCTGCCCAGACCACCTGAAACGGCTGCTTCACAATGCACTGCTTTCTCGGTGGCCTCGTACACAAACGCATTACTCCGGCAGCAAGCAGTTAGCAAACGTTGCTTCGTCAGCGGGCTCAAAGAAAGCGCGCCAACTGCAAAGCGCCACGAAGCACCAGCCTGCAAGTCGCCGGTGGGCGTCCGTTCAGCAATGACGTGTCCGAGCGTGTTGTGCTGTGCGTTGTTCATCCGTTCGTACAATGGCGCACTTTGCTGGTCAACGGACAATTGCGACTGCGGTGGCACCGGGTACGCGGTGATTGGTCGCTGTTGGCTGCAACTGATTGCTGATTGGTTGTGCGCTGCACGCACGTTGCTGGCAGCCGCTGGTGCCGTGAACGCCCCGCTCACTGTTGGTGTGGTCGTCAGTGTTGTCGTTTGCGTTGAACTGCTGAAATGGAGCACAACCAAATCGATGCGTCTGATCACAAGGCAACACCAAGTGCGTTGGTTGCTTTGTTGAACTCAAAGACAAGAGCGCCCGTGCGCACCTGAACACGTTGAAGACAGTGCCCCGCACGGGCGTCTTCTTGGCAACCGGCGGGTATGGCGGCAGAGGGTCATGGTGTTTCGAGGCATCGCCAGGTGTGAGCGTGTGATCCGCAGTGGCAGTGGGCGATGAGAGCACGTTCTGGTAGTACTTGGGCCATGTGCTGCCAGCTGCTGCCGAATGCCTGCACTGCTCAACATCATACACACAATTCGCGCACAAACATATGCAAGCTCGAATCCAATAATGTTCATTCATCCTTTGGCTGTCCCGTGCGAATTTTTCACAAGCCATGTGAGAGAAATGATACGCTTGTGAATGAAACAATTTTTGAAGTAGTTTTCTCCGAAAGAGACGACGAACCTTGTGGCCTTGTTGTCAGCATCTTGCTCTGCAATCATGTTGTCGAATTGCTCCATGACCTGTTGTGCCTCAAGTGCCACTGTATTGCGCTGTGAGCTGCAACACAACACAATGCAACTGTTACGCCAGCAATTCCAGTCTGATACTTCGCAAGTTCGAATCGTAACCTTTCCTTCGCACATAAACAGAAAATTGACACATGACCAATTTTTGCTCTTCTGTTTAAAGTGCATCAGAAAATGAAACTGACCGAAAAGAAAACATTGCTAAAAAATTTGTGGGGTTGGCGCAAAGTCAAAGAAGGGTGTCGACAGTGAAATCAACAAACAAATAGCACATCGAAAAAAACATCGATAGTGGTGCATGGAACTTGCAAAGGTGCAACGCAAGAACATACAGTCGAACTCAAAGTTATGCAACTGCTGCATACATCACACTAACTATGGAGCGTGTGCTAATTGGCCGTATTTGCAATGGCAAATTGATGAGTTCTCAAAATGCAGCCAACCAGCAGCACCACGAGGCCAGTGACCCTGATTACCCTTTCGCCAGTTTCGCAGTGTTGTTCTTCCTGAGCGATATTTCGTCGGCACGCATGCGCGGTCCGGTGCCCCAGTGTATTTGCTGGTGTTGCTGGGGACGCAGCTGTGCAGCGAGACGCTCCGTGCCGCCGGCTGTGCCCATCGGCGATGCACGTGTCCGTGACACAGTTCTGTGCACAGTCCAGTCAGCTTTCTTGTGTTCTTGCCCTTGCCAACAACTTGGCAGTCATCACAAACTGATTTCGGAAAACGGTGCAAAACAAACAGCATTATCGTCTGAATACTATTGAAACGATCGCGATGTTCTGTTTGTTTATTTGTGTGCTTGATAGAATTGTGCTTGCAGACGGACTTTCGAAAAGGTGCACGTCCGGGAAATTTGGAAAATTTCTGTGTGGTTTAACTGAAAAAGGGTGATCATAGAAAAAAATAACCGAAACGGAAAGAACAGATTCGTGTGCGGCGGTCAATAGGATTCAACGATAGAGTTGTTTTGGAAAAAATGAACCACGGAAATCAGGAATTAGTGCAACAGTTGGCGATCACCACAACATCTACGGAACAATCACTGGCACAATTGAATGAAACCAGCACAACACGACGACCACAGCAAGTGAGGAAACGTATGGCACTGATCGATGTGACCGAAGGCAAGAGGCGCCACCCACTTGAGCATGTCGCTGGACGCGGACGCGTTCACGTTGGCCGTGGCGACAATGGCCGTGCGTTGTTTCTTGTCGGCCCTGCCGAGCAGCCGGTTGATGAAGGTGCCCTTCGATGATTTATGCGGTGCACCGGGCGCCATTTTAGCCGCCGACGTCGTCTGTGCGCTCGTCAGCTGACTGTCGGAGCGAGCGTTCGTGAACACGGCCGCCGTGTGCTCGCGTGGCTGCTGGGTGCCGGACGCTGCCGCGTGCGTCTGCTGCTCCGACGGCGGCTGCTCGCGGGCGCTCTGCTGTCGTGCGTCGCTGGCGGTGACCAGCTCCGTCTGGCAGTGCACGTCCGTGGTGGTCGGCTTGGCGAGTTTGGCCACTGGCGCCACGAGCGTGCCAATGGCCGATCGAGTGGCGGTGCCTGCGAAGCCCTGCGTGAAACTGACCGTCGGTGTCATTGGACTGAGCAGCGGTGGCGACTTCATGACGGCCAGCACGACGCCACTGGGCGCCAACGAGTGCACCAGCTCGCGCATCTCGCACGCCGACTTGCCGGCCACGGGCATGTCGTTGATCTGTGACAATGTGGACACGTTGCTCATGGTGCGTTGCACGGAGAAACTGGACAACCGCAAACACTCACGTAGATAATACGATCGCCAATCGCAAGATTGCCTGCCTTCGCTGCAATACTGCTCGCTTTAATCTTACTGATGTACACACCGTCTTCAAAGGTGAGGCCGATTTCTGAAAGCATCGATTGTGTCTGCGTGCAACTGAATGGAGTGAGCAGATAAGAGCACACAGCCAGAACACGAGGCCTACCAGGAGACGAACCGTCTGTTGACAATGGAACACTGATCAACTTCATGCCAAGCAAGCGCCGACGTTTCACGACCTGACACAAACAACAATGAATGCTTTGGTCACATTCAGACTGGCAGCAGTTTGCAGCAGCAAACAGCAGTGCAACCAATGCGCACAGCAAACCGACCATCTTCACGTTTTTGCTGTTCTGCAGAATGTCGATGACCGATCTGCGTTCCATGTTGCTGACGTCGATGTCGTTCACTTGCACAATGCAGTCGTACACTCTGCAAACAAACCAATTGCAAACTCAAGCAACCCACACGATTGGCAGTTTTGGCGTGGCGTTACTATCTACTGACGACGACTGACCTGAGCACACCGTCAAACCTGCTGCCAACTGACACCGCCTTGACATACACGGGCACCTGCATGCCCGCAAGCAGCTCGTCGCGGCCGCCACGAAGCTCAACGCCCAAAGGCTCGTCGCTTTTCATGGGACCACCCTGGAATGACACACTTTTGTTGTCAGCCATCACAAAGCACCGGAACGAACGAGGCAGCTGCGAACCAACCGTGGTGAGCTCGAGCGTGTCAATCTCCCACTCGGCCATGTCCGTGTCGATGGCGGAGTCCCGCGAGTGGCTGGGGCTGACACTGACGTTGCGATGAGTGCCTGCCTGCTGCTGCTGCTGTGCGACACTGCTGAATGCAACAAGGTCCAGCTCGAATTTACTCCTGCGTTGTGACCAATGATATTGAGTGTGTGGTTGCGCCTTTATAGAGTTTGAATCCGCATTGGGCTGCATTGAGCTGGCTGAACCAATCAGTCAGAAGGCGCCATTGAGCATGGCGCAGCCGTAGCTGTGCCACTGGAACGCACTTGATGTCGTGCAACTGTCGCTGTGCGTTGTCGCGTTGCCGCTGCAAGTCGTCGGTGTCCTTGATGGCGTCAGCGAGCTTCGTGATCGCATCGTCGCGCTCACGACGCAACTGGTCGCACATGGCACGCATCGACTCGCGCTCGGACACAATCCGCTGGCGCTCGCACAACGCCCAGTCGCGGCAGCTGCGCGCTTCCACCACTTCCTCACGATTCGCTGCAACACACGACGTTCCGCAAATGGACACAAGAACATCATCAAAAGTACTGATTTGTTCCATTGAAACGGTCTGAATGTTGCAATAGCAAGCAGCACTCGCAAGGACAGAGTGAAAGCGTGAAGAGCAGCAGGCGCAGCAAGTGACCTTCGATCTGCTGCTTCAGCTGCTGCAGCTGCTGTCTCAGTTGTGTGCAGTCATTCTCGAGCGCAGCACGCGTGATGTCCGCGAGCTCACTCTCGCTGCTGGTCAGACTGCGCTGCTCCGATGCGATGCCCGTGTCCGAGGTCGTGTCGTCCGCGCCGGCCGCCTCCTGAACGAACAGCCAGTGATGCAATCACGATCATCAGAACACCACACTCGAATTGGAAACCACACGCGATCGGCTGATTCGCCAGTTTTCAATCTGGGCTTATTGATTGAACCAGCCCGACGCAGCCAATCAGCGTGCCAGCTTTGAATACCAGAATACTCAATGCGCGCATGTTTTGTCAGTTTGACTGTCGTCAATCAAGAATGACTGCAAACTGGAACAGATGCCAGATGTGTGAGCAACGGCATTCGGTCAAACCAGGCTCTCCGTAAATCTTCAAAGGTAAACTATTTCAAATGGCACAGCCTTCAGCTATCATGGCCGGTGTGGTTTTTGAGCGGCTGCCGTGAGCGCGCCAGTGTGTGCGTGCCTCGCCAACCTGTTGCCAGTGCTGCTGCTGCCGCAACTGGTGCAACTGTTCGCGCATCTGCTGCTCGCGTTGTTCCATCTGCACGTGACTGTGCTCGAGTTTCTTCATGCGTTCCTGCAGACGGTCCTTTGCCGATGAGAGATCGTCGTTCTCGCGCAGTACCGAGTCTCGTTCGGACATCACGTTGGTGTACTCGCTGTGCACCTGCTTGAAACGAGCCTCGCACACAACCAGGTTCTCCGTGAGACGTTGCTTGCTCGCGCGTAACCTGAATGAAACGCAAGCACATTACAGGCAGCCGATACGGCACAACTGCAACAGTCAACATCATCGAAAAGCCTGTTTTCGGCAACAGTAAAGCAACGGTGCTGTCATTGCAACAACTGACACGCACGCAGACAACATCAACGTTCCCCACGTTTTACACCGCTGATTGCGCAGTGCGTACAATTTTTGATAAATTACAATTCGAAATACGATATCTGAACTAACAAAGTGAAAGAAGAATTAGAGGGGAACTGCAGTGCGAATGGCTGGCTAACAAAAACAAGCCAGTGAATGACTCAGCCCACGCACCAGCACTTCCAAAGTACAACAAACCACAATACAAACACTGCACGTGATTCACCGACCGTTGTATTTCGACTTCAGAATCGTGCAGCGCCTGTCTGCCCGACTCAACCTGCTGCCTCAGCAAATCTTTGTCCTGCGCCAGTCGATGCAATCGCTCATAAGCCTGCATGATCTCGCTACGATGGTGTTCTTTGCACATTCGACGCTCATTAGCCTGCAAACGCAGATCAACATCTTTGGTTGGCTTTTGTCCGTTGCACTCAACTAGTTTTTAGATAACAAGTTTTCTGAACATAAACTGTGTATCACTGCACTCGGCAGAAACGAAATCAAAGCCTGCTGTGGAAAACAACGACCAACCTCGACTTCTAGCTGCCTTTGGAGCGAATCGACGAGCCTGTTCTGGTCGTGCAGCATTTCGTTCTCGTGTCGCAGCAGTTCGTTCTCGTGTCTGGCCTCCTCCAGCTGTTTGTACACGTTGTCACGCCACGCGGCAGCCGCTGCGTCCTGCATGTTCAATACAACCAACTGATGGCCCTGGTCAGCTTGCTACACTTGAATTCGCTGGACGAGAGAATCTTCAGTGTTGCTAAACGGTGTGTTCACTGCAAACAGCGTCTGCGAACTGGTGCAAGCACCCAAAAAACGAGCAGCAGCGCCTGTTCAGCACCTGTTGCATTGCGACGCCGTTCGCATTGCTCACTCGCTCACGCAGGTCGGCCATCTCTTCGGTTTTATACTCCAACCGGAGTTTCAAGTCAAGTGCCTGCAAAAACACACAGTCGACAGTCTGTGGCGGTTGTCTGACAAAACACAAAACCAAAACTGCTGCAGATAGTCATTTTTTTCTTTGATTTTTTTCCGGGCCAACTCAAAACTGTCGGTCGGTGCTGACATTTGGTCGGACTCAGTATGGAGTGGTGTGCGCTGAGCTCACAGCAGCACTGAGCACACACTCACACGACTACACATCGATGATAAATGAGCGAATAAAAACCGAAAAGACAACACGTTGCAGCGGTTGTCATTTCATATGCATCACGTACTGCATTGCCAATGAGGCAACCTATTTGTATACAAATGGATTCAGTTCACTGATACGAAAGCTAATGCTGCCAGCAGCAAACAGTTGCTTCGAAAGCGCTTTCTGAAAAAAAAAACACTTTGAACGAACAGCGGCTGAGCCGGTCACACAAAATTACATGTTTTGCTGTGGTCGAGTGAACATTGCTAATCTCAAATGCGGGTAGTATCAGCAAAAAATACAGTTCGCAAAACGGACACAAAATAAATAACAAAACGTGAGCAACAATCGACTGAACTGTTTATCATGCAACATGGGCAGAGATACCTGGCCACAAAAACACGTTTAGGCCAAAAGCATAAAGTGTTCGGACACCTGCTCGTTTCAGCGGGTTTATGTGAACATACTGAGATGGAAGCATACAGCTAATATTGCATGTTTATGCGAGCATCAATCAGCGCGTGGCGTACGTGTATGACAAAAATGATGACACACAATTTGTTCAACAGCGGTGTGACGATGCAGGCAGCGATATATCACCAATGAACAGTGCAGCAGTCACGTGAACTTGTCTATATGAGGCCTTCCGCCGAAAAATCGCCTGAGGGTGGACAGTCTAGAATTGGACTTGGTCTCCGATTTGGCTCAAATTTTAACACAGTCAACTAGGTCCAAAAACTCGGCCAAAAATCAATTTTTAGCCCAATCGGCCAAACCACGCGCGAATGGCAGCCATTTTAAAAAGGTACACTTTTTTGGAGAGGTCATATTGTGGACCTCATTTTTTGGCATGTTACGAAAAACGCTGCCATCAACACGTGCGTTCACCATTTGAGCTGAAATTTGTACTGTAGTTAGGAAACACTTTGGGCTACCTTTGCACCAGTTTTTGGTTTTATTGCTTACTGTATGCGCGTGGTACAGTAGCCTAAATGCAACCTTTTTTTGATCAAATGTGAAAATTCAAATGCTCCTGCACGTGTGCCGACAGAACAGATTGCGCTCAAATTTGGTATGTGAGTAGCAGTTTACCTGGGCTAACTGCACACCAAAAATCCAGCTTGGCCCGTACTTCTGTTACGAGTTACGGGGCGAAGAATTTGAATTTCCCTAGTAAAATGCCCCAATTTTTAAAAATTTTGTAAACTTTACCAAAAAACTAGCGCCTTCTGCAGCTGTTAATCTCAAAATAGCTGTAAACAGGGGTTTTCAGATTCGCTAAAGACGGTTCAGGCATTAGTTTTTTGATTTGACCACATTGAACAAAAATAAACGGGAAATATTTCAGAAAAACCCGCCTTTTTTCCCACTTTTGACGTCTCCTTTAAAGTCATGAGGGTCTAAAAATGCGCCGACAACTGCGATTTTACTGAAAATTGGTGTGCAACTGGCAGTAGATGTGTGCTACGTGTGTACCAAATTTCAACGCTCTCCCATGTTTGTTGGCTAAGTTACAGGGTCTTTACCACACAGACTTAGTGTTTTTGAACATATCGAGCAGTGTCTGCAACAAATACGCCAGTATCATAGCTGAAGCAAATGCGCACCTGTGTTTTTTTAGACGCTGAATTTGAATCTGATTTTAGATTTTAGCCCCGGGCATTTTTTTGCCCAAAAATTGAACAAAAAACACATTTTTTTGCGTTTTTCAGTGTTTTTTGTTTTATTGTTTTAATTTTATGCGTGAATTTTGTATTAAAAGCTATTTTCTAATAGATTTACAACCGCTGTTTTTGAATCAGTTGTTATATTTTGCAACTGACCACTTGCTCACCGAAAAAAATTGGGTAAAATGTTGATTTTTTGTTTTTTTTCATATGTTTTCGTTTCACAGTAAAAAAATTAGTTCAGAAACAATTTTTAATTTAAATTTTCAATTCTCCAGAAGGTTTTCAAGATCGCTGAATTTGGATCTGTCCTTATATTTTTGCCTCGGGCATTTTTTTGCCCAAAAATTGGGCAAAAACACTTTTTTTGCGTTTTCCAGTGTTTTTTTTGTTTTTATTTCTAATTTTAAGTGCGGATTTTTATTTAAAAAACTATTTTCTAATAGCTTTACAACTGCTGTACTTGAATCCGTTATTACATTTTGAAACGGACCTCATTCTGACCCAAAAATGGGTTAAACATGGATTTTTTGCCGTTTTCAGACGTTTCCGTTCCATAGTAATGAATAAGTTTGAAAACAATTTTTAAAACCACTTCCTAGGAGTTCCTGACTGCGCCTAATCCATACCTGTAGTTAAATTTTGCAACTGCCCCATTATTAACACTTATAAACGGGTAAAAAATCTACACTGTGGTCTTTCTGTAGACGTTTTTCAAGTTTCAGTTTAAGTAAGTTTAATAATGTAAGTTTCAAACAAACAGTTGAAAGTGTCAGTTTTTACCCAATTGGATAAAATTGGGGCAAAAAAGCACCAGTTTTAAAAACGAAAAACAGATTCAACTTCAGCGGCGTAAAAAATTGCCGAGGACAAATTAACAACAATTTACAAGTCTAGTTCAAACACAAAAAGAAAAACGTCTACAGAAAAACAACAGTGTAGATTTTTTACCCGTTTATAAGGGTTAATAATAGGGCAGTTGCAAAATTTTAACTACAGATATGGATTAGGCGCGGTCGGTAGCTCCTAGGAAGTGGTTTTAAACATTGTTTTCAAATTATTCATTACTATGGAACGAAAACGTCTGAAAACGGCAAAAAATCCATGTTTAACCCATTTTTGGGTCAGAAAGAGATCCGTTTCAAAATGTAATAACGGATTCAAGTACAGCAGTTGTAAAGCTATTAGAAAAAAGTTTTTTAAATAAAAATCCGCACTTAAAATTAGAAATTAAAACAAAAAACACTGGAAAACGCAAAAGAAGTGTTTTTGCCCAATTTTTGGGCAAAAAATACCCGAGGCAAAAATATAAGGACAGATCCAAATTCAGCGATCTTGAAAACCTTCTGGAGAATTGAAAATTTAAATTAAAAATTGTTTCTGAACTAATTTTTTTACTGTGAAACGAAAACATATGAAAAAAAACCAAAAAATCAACATTTTACCCATTTTTTTCGGTGAGCAAGTGGTCAGTTGCAAAATATAACAACTGATTCAAAAACAGCGGTTGTAAATCTATTAGAAAATAGCTTGTAATACAAAATTCACGCATAAAATTAAAACAATAAAACAAAAAACACAGAAAAACGCAAAAAATGTGTTTTTTGCCTAATTTTTGGGCAAAAATTGCCCGGGGCAAAAATCTAAGGTCAGATTCAAATTCAGCGTCTAAAAAAACACAGGTGCGCATTTGCTTCAGCTATGATACTGGCGTATTTGTTGCAGACACTGCTCGATATGTTCAAAAACACTAAGTCTGTGTGGTAAAGACCCTGTAACTTAGCCAACAAACATGGGAGAGCGTTGAAATTTGGTACACACGTAGCACACATCTACTGCCAGTTGCACACCAATTTTCAGTAAAATCGCAGTTGTCGGCGCATTTTTAGACCCTCATGACTTTAAAGGAGACGTCAAAAGTGGGAAAAAAGGCGGGTTTTTCTGAAATATTTCCCGTTTATTTTTGTTCAATGTGGTCAAATCAAAAAACTAATGCCTGAACCGTCTTTAGCGAATCTGAAAACCCCTGTTTACAGCTATTTTGAGATTAACAGCTGCAGAAGGCGCTAGTTTTTTGGTAAAGTTTACAAAATTTTTAAAAATTGGGGCATTTTACTAGGGAAATTCAAATTCTTCGCCCCGTAACTCGTAACAGAAGTAAGGGCCAAGCTGGATTTTTGGTGTGCGGTTAGCCCAGGTAAACTGCTACTCACATACCAAATTTGAGCGCAATCTGTTCTGTCGGCACACGTGCAGGAGCATTTGAATTTTCACATTTGATCAAAAAAAGGTTGCATTTAGGCTACTGTACCACGCGCATACAGTAAGTAATAAAACCAAAAATTGGTGCAAAGGTAGCCCAAAGTGTTTCCTAACTACAGTACAAATTTCAGCTTAAATGGTGAACGCACGTGTTGATGGCAGCGTTTTTCGTAACATGCCAAAAAATGAGGTCCACAAAATGACCTCTCCAAAAAAGTGTACCTTTTTAAAATGGCTGCCATTCGCGCGTGGTTTGGCCGATTGGGCTAAAAATTGATTTTTGGCCGAGTTTTTGGACCTAGTTGACTGTGTTAAAATTTGAGCCAAATCGGAGACCAAGCCCAATTCTAGACTGTCCACCCTCAGGCGATTTTTCGGCGGAAGGCCTCATACAAGCATTTTATGTTTCCCATGAAACCAGAGCAACTTTACGCACAGCAGCGTGTTAACAAAAAATCTGCAGTGAACGGCACACGAGAAAGCAACTCAGAGCTCTCTGCTTGACGCGGCAGCTCTGTCAATCGCCCACACCGAAACTCACACGTTCGCGTTCACCGTGTTTCTCTGGCTGACGCATTTGTTTTTCGCGTTGTTTACCGTTGAGCACATCGGCCAGGGCAGCCGTGAATACATGCACATCAGGTTTGTTCGTTTCTTGGCGCAAGTTCAGTCGCTGCCAGCAGTGATCATGATCGCTGACGGCGAATGCACGCCCGCTCGCGCGTTGCCTTGCGTCGCCGGTGTAGCTGAGCGAGCGCGAGCGCATCGGTCGTGGCGAGTGCGTGCTGCGTGCGCTCGTCAACGCGCTCTGCACGCCGCCCAACGTGACGCGGCGTTGACGCCGGCGAGACAGCCGAGCGACGCGCTGCTCGCAGCTGCTGAGTGCGTCCGACAGGCACTCCGTGGCGCTCGCACTGCCACTGCACACCGACATTGCGCGCGCACAGAGCAGTCACTAACTCAGTTGGCAAGTTTGCATACAGCACACGCACACGGACGGTGGTTGCAAAGCTGCCGTTGATCTTGATGCTACGGGCATGCGCGACAAAGCTGTGAACTGACACGCTTTCTAAAAGGGCTCAAAAAGCGGCGGTCGCTTCAGGCTCAAAACAACAATAGCTCTATAGACTATTGCTGTTGGGTCGCTCATACATTGTTATAGAAGTAGTCCAATGGCGTGACAAAAATGTATTGATTGAGTGCACACAATAAGTGCACACACATATTGAACGCATACTGTTGGAGTGCTGCGGGTGCGGCTGCCATAAGTTCGTCACGGAACTTTTTTGACGCGCCAATGTCTGTCAGTGTTTCTTTCGTCCATGTTATAATAGCAGCTTTCATTGAAAATGTCCATTATATGAGCAATTACTGCCATGATGTCAGATGAAATGATGAAGAACGGGCTTTTCGTCGATGTCCAAAAGAAACCGCAAATCGCTGAACTGTTGCCTGAGACCTCGACAACAGATGGTTGTTATCATCAGTTGATGCAACATGGTCAGTAAACGGACGCTAACAGAACAAAGACAGCGCTCCAGACAGCAGGGCGACCGCACACAAACCGAGGGGTGGCTCAAAG
The DNA here is from genome assembly GCA_030248135.1 of Theristus sp. LFF4_11. Taxonomy (NCBI): domain Eukaryota; kingdom Metazoa; phylum Nematoda; class Chromadorea; order Monhysterida; family Xyalidae; genus Theristus; species Theristus sp. LFF4_11. The sequence continues at coordinate 6,354 of JASANC010000867.1, read as the reverse complement.
CATATTTCCTTGCAGTCACCCATATCGAACGCAAAAACTAGCTCAATAATATATCAACAAGCAAGGAGAACACACACACACACACACACATACGAACATGTGTGTGCGACAAAAAACACTGACGATGGAGGCAAGTGAACAGTGAATCTCAGGCTTACCTTCTACCAGTTACACTCAGCAATTCAGGAATGCATCCCCAGGCACAGCACACACTTTTCAGTTCGGTGCCTTTTTGCATGCGCTTCGTTTGCCAACGGACCGACCGACAGTTCGCTGGTTTGGTGTGCTGCCAGTTCTAGCGCACAGCAGAGCATGTCATGAAAAAAGCGCTCAGCTCAGAGACTGAACAACGCCAATGCGATCGCACGAAGACGCAAAGCGGACCGGAATGAAATGAACAAGTGCACCCGGCGTTGTGGTTGTGTCGTGCGGTGCTGGTTTGCGCTCGCCGTTTCGACAGGCCGTTTCGTTCGATTGCACATATTGCATGTCAGTCACAACAACGAAAAAAAACAGAGTTGCTGCACACAAAACATGCTGGCAAGTATCAGACAGATGCGGCGTTTATTGGCAGTGCAATGCGCTGAATAAACAGCACTCATATGACAAGCATGCCGCACGCAAAACGAAATCCACGTCGCGAAATTTGTCCATTTTCAAGCAGTTTCGCAAGGCGAGCGCCACAATTTGAGGGATTTACTTTTATTGCTGCTTCACTATTTACAACACCCATTAACGGTGTATACACATATTCAGTTCAGAGGCACATATCCGGTCTCCTGGGCGAAGAGAGGGAAGCAATGCAATACTGCTATTGCAGAGCATCATTTTGAGTGCTTGTCAAACTAAATGGCAGCTTGTCAACGGCAGTTTTTCAGTGTGCACAAAGAAAAAGTAGTGAAATTGGAGACACAGATAGAATGACATGTGCAAACTGTGTGTACTAGTGTGCATGAACGTGACGTGACGGAAGAGGCAAAGATTTCATTTGCTTTGGACGGTCGGTCAATAAAGTTCCGTTATTGAGCAGATCCAAATAGGAAAAGGGATTTGTGCTGGAAACTTGGAACAAAGTTTGTTGAAACGAGTTCCAGAGCACTTTCTGTTGTTCCCCATTGTTTCTAACTGATTCAATTGCTGGTTGTGGTAAATTGCGTCAAAACATCAAAACAGAATTCGTTTAGCATGGCAGTATTGGTAGCAATGAGCAAACAAGCAACCCCACCGGACTGTCACAATATCAAACACTCCAGCCACAAAAAAATGTCATTGCAGTCAAATAATGTAAAAAACGGATATCAAAGTGATTCAAGTTGAAATGAGGCAATTTACACAAAAGATCAGTTCTGGGATATTACAGGCGGCTGGCTTTCTTGCTTCATTGCACATTGGCACGCAGGACGTAACACCACAGAAACATTCACTACCAACAACACCAACGAAATGGTGGACGAAATATCATACGATGAAAAATAGCCGACTGAGCTGTACAACACAGCCGTTACCTGCAAACATTCAATGAAACACATTTTCAAAGCACAGCATAATGTACGTGTACATTTAGATCAAAATATCGTTTTCCAGGAAGGGAAAACAAACTGACTAACGTGTGATATCAAAGAATGAAATGGTGGCAGAAATCAACTTAAAACAGATGAGCGAGGAGAGTATTTGAACAAAATAATGATTGCCATTTTTCAGCGTTCAAGAATTGAGAGAATGCTATAGCAAGTACCAACTTGGCTTAATCCACCAATTTGACACAACAATCCAACCTTGCTGCAATGCAATCACTAAAGCGCATATAAAAAGTGCTCAGCTGGCAGTCGGGCTGTCCGCCCACATGCTGCACACAAGATTCGCTGTTTTTGATGTTCCATTTGTTTTTTTTTCAATTCTGCACAATTCATCATTCGGTTCGGGCTGAGTGCTTTGAAGTGTGAATCAAAAGAAATAACTAGGTGAAATTTGTTGAAGTCCGACAACGTTTTCAAACTCTAGTAAAAGACCAAAATTGCACTAAACATCAAGAACAGACACACTCGGGGGAAGCAGTTTTGACTCGGCCGACACATTCTTTTACTTTTTTAGCATCTATTTCCACATCACTGCATCTATCCAACAACTGATCATGAAACAAACAACAAATACTCCGACCTGCTGTTGTAGTAGTTGTTTCTCCTGGACCAACATGTCGCATTCGGAGCGCATTCTGCAATAAAAATGGCTTCAACTGGTAAAATGGCAATCAGTAAACGGGCAGGCAGCTAACGCAAAACATCCTTCCAGGCGTCTATCGTACGTTCGCCAATTGCGGACACCCCCCAATTGAAGGAGAACAACCGTGTAACAGCTACATGTAGTATGAAAAAGAGAACCATCATAACCAATAAGAACCTGTAGATGTCAGCCTTGAGCTCGTCGACGCTCTGTGTCAGCAGCTCCTTCTCTGCGGTGGCTGCGTTCAACTCGGTGACGTTCGCACGGTAGCGACTGGTGATCTGTTGGTTCTTGATTGTCAACGCAGTCAGTTCGCGTTGCATGGCGTCCAGTTTGTGACAGAGATCGTGGGCACTGCCGCCAGCCGCACCAACGCCAGCGAACGAGTTACGTTTGGTGGAGGCGCTGTCGGTGACGGACGCTTGCTGACTGAACACCGACGTCCAGTAGAGCGGGTGCGTGTCGGCCGGCAGCAGCTCGCCCAGCGCTGCGGCGTGTCCAGGCGCTGTCGACGTGCTGGGCGGCCAAGCAGCTCTGCAGGGAGTGGGCTCACGCGTTCATCAAGCACACTCATGAAAACAACGCATGCCCCCCAGCGAACGTGCACTCCCGCACACAGCACGCGTTTGTTACGAATACAAAACAGCTTCACGATACAAACCGGGCGATCGAGGGCAATGGCGGCGCGATCTCCATTGAGTTTCCAGCGCTAATGGTGGTGGCGAGCATGCCAGGTGTCGGTGGCGGTGGATGGTCGGGCGGCAACAAGTCGATCAGTGAGCGGGCAGCGTCTGTGTCGTCACTCACTGGCCATGACGCGCTGTTGCCGGACTCAGCAGCCACTGCCAACACCGTACGTTGCACAAGTGCCTCGACCGTTTCTGCAGACAAACAAAATAACCATACAGCACGCGGTGATGCAAGTTGTTTGCAAAGACCGACCGTTTTTCGAAAACACAAACGCCCGAGCGTTGTTTGAAATGTTTTTCTGAAAACTAAACTGAATCTTATCGCACGCTGCCGCACACAGCCGAGACAAAGATAAGAGCGTGAGCGGAGTGTTGAACAAAAGAAACGCGCGCATTGTGCTGCTGCATGATACGCTCACAAACAATGTGCATGCCCATTGTGCCGTTGTTGTTCACGTGGATACAAATGTGAGCCAATTCATCAGAGGGAAGAGCCTGGACACAAACGTATGTAAACAGACAGTAGAATCATTGGTGCCATGCTAGCTAAGCAAACGCAGCTGAATTGAGAATAAAACCAAAGCAAAGCCAAACGTAGCAACTTGCGTACGCATAGGACTTCATTATATCTTGTTTTACTTGCTCATGTTTGCGTGAGCGCCTGCAAATTGATGGCGACCGTTTAGCGTTTCTTTGGCACATGATGTTCTCAAGAGATCCAGCAACGTTAACAATGGCTGCGCAATAGCTATTCGCGAACATCGAAACTGGCATGGAAACTGTTTGTGACATCAATGAAAAACTCAGTTCCAAATTGAAATTCAATCTGTCGATCAAATCTTCAAAATAAGAATTTGACTGTCTGGCGTTGAAGTGAATGAGTTTTTCTGACAGTACTTGTTTCAATAAACATTATTTATTTTAAAGTAATTTTCATTTGGTGTCAGCGAGCTCCTTTGAGAGCTTCACAGTGCGGAGACCAATAAATTGATTCATCAATAGCAAGTACTACTCGGCGCAGATGAACTAGAACGCTCATGATTTCGTGACGGTAACGGTCATACAGTAGTTTTTCTCCGTTCGTCTGTTAGCTGAGCGGCATGAACTTTGACAGACAGCCTTTGACCAACGGTGCAATTTTGTTACGAAACCCAAGGAACATTATTTTGGGGCACTGCAACACGGATTTCGAGGATTCACGCAATACCTCCAAAGTACTGTAAATAAACAGATACACCACTGGGTGGCTCGTGTACTATTCCGGCCCGCGAAATTCCCCCCCCCCCGCCCCCCCCCCGGCCCCCCGGTTCCCCCCGCGCACTATTTTAACCCACCCAAGTTTTTTTTGATAAATAATTTCTTAGATTTTTTTTTTTTTGTTTAGAACTTGCTTGCAGTGCCTTGTTGTAGGTTCCTAATCCTAAGCCAAGCCTTTTTGATAAGGTAAAAGGGTCACAAATCCTGTTCATGATAAAAAAATTAAAAAATTTATTTGTAGTTTCTTTTTTCCAAAAGGTTTCACTTTCCAAAAAAAGCAAACAGGACGAACATCATTAAAAATACACTGTAACATGTGAACATCGATATTTTTATTTTATTATTTCATTACCAAAATCACTTCGTGTGGTTTAATATTGTTCGTGCTGGCGAAAATTATCCGGGCCGGAATTCTCCGGGCCGGAATTCTTCGGGCCGGAATTCTTCGGGCCGGAATGAGCGGGCCGGAATTCTTCAGGCCGGAATTAGCGGGCCGGAATTGTACCCCCCCCCACTGGGTACCATGGAGAATTTGCAGCCGCATAGCGCGAAGAAGTGAAACGGCAAGACAAGTGGCAAAAACACGGTCAAGCGTCAATGCGGTGGCCAGTGTGCCATCGTTGGTTCGGTTCATTCGTTCTGCTTTTCTATTTGCATAAGAGCGGTGCGTTATTGAATTTGCAAGTGCCAGTAGCAGCGCACCACGCACCGAAGACGCCGACGATGCAGCGTCAATCAAAATTAGCCCATATCGAAGTGCTGCTGCTGCCATGGGCGCACAATGGCACACACAGACGGACAGAGCGGCGGCGAGTGACGACAACAAGCATGCCGAAATGCCTCTGTGCCGGCACGTCATGCAGCTGTGCACTGGACGTTCTCAGCAAGCAGCGAGCTTCCTCACAAGCACATTTCAAGTGGCATTTCAATCGGCGCCAGCGACGACCACGCAACGAAATGAATGGCAAAAAGATGCAAACTAGCTATATGTACTACAACTCAGAACTTTTCGGAAACCATGTCTCTCTTTCTTATGCAAACAGCATTACTCACCGTACGTAAGGAGTCGTTTTATACTTATAATACACATTTTTCAACAGCAAAATATGAAATCGGACAAATTATGCACGCTTTGCCTTGTTGTGGAGCACTAATGCAAACGGCACATGCACGGCTTTCCATACATGTCAAAGTGGAGACACCACACCACTTTGCAGGTTATTATAACCGCAGAAACTGACGCCGATTCAGCGCTTTAATGGCTCATTGTGGTTTTTTTGTCTTGACAGTTACACATATTTGAAGTAGCATGGCATGAGGCAAGCCAGAAAGCGAAAAACAAAAATGCACAGACAAAAAGAACCATTGATCTGCGTGTGTGCTGCTGGCAGAATGGTTTCAGTTTGCTGAATGCTCAATGATGTCCGGTCAGAGACAATGAAATTATCAAATAAGCACACGAGCAGTGTGCAGCCGGTGCAAAGCAAAGCGAAGCAAAGCAATTTGCGAGTGTCAGCGGCAGTGACGCCGCGCACCGCTGCAACTGCATGGCTGACGCTCACTCTCACTGATAAGCTTCGTCACGAGCACGACTCCCCACGATCACTTTCGCACTGATTATCGCTTTTAGTTCTCCGTTGTCGTTCGTTTTGCTGCACATTTCTGTTTTTGAAAACGTCGAACAGTCAGGACAGTCGAAAATACGCAGTCGGACGACATGTGAATCAGATCAAAAGTCTGACTGAACGCTGCGGATGTGATAACGAAATTTACCACTAAAGATCCGAAGAAAGGATGACCATGAAAAGCGCCGTGTACTTATTATTCGACAAAAACCCAATGCTGTCTATCCGTGGTCGATTCGATGTTTTTAACTCGACTGAAAATATGATTGTGGAACCACCGACAACTGAATGCTGATTACTTTTTGTCATATTTTCAGCACAAAATCACATTAGTAACGAATGACAGTGGAAAATCATTCGGAGACGCTGCGAATAAAAAACCGGATGGGGAGTACATATATTTTATTATCTAAAAATGCGGGAGACGCATATAAAAGGAGGAATATGACCTTGTGTAAGCAGTGAAAGACTTGGCTCGACAACGCTTTTCAAGTCTCTGATGTGGTACACACGGATACAAGTACATAAGAGTTATATTTTTGCGCCGCGTTTGTTGTTTAAAA